>OMNV01000961.1:0-10468 GCA_900303265.1 Brotula barbata | reverse complement strand
CCCCCCCCCCCCCCAACAATCGATGGTTTCTTTCTGTCCTCTTGCGATAGATTCTCACAAAAACTCACTCACTGTTGCTTGTATCACTCGGGGACATGTCAGGAACTTAATGACCTTTGTGGAACAGCTGAAGAAGGCTTTACACATGATCCTGCTTGACTGATGTGCTGCCACGCCCACGCGAGTTTAATGACATCTCAGTTCCGAGGAGACACAACAAATATTACAACACTTCGGCCCTTTTAAACACCGTCCTGTGTGAAACAAAAGACAGAGGGCGTCTTTTAGGGAACACACGCACACACAGTCAGCTGTTTAGTCGATTATGAGCACAATGAGCACAATCCAAAAAGACTGATGCAGTGACACCCATTTGTTAGGCTGATAGTATCAACGCAGACATCAGCAGATGCTGTCCTGGTTTTTGTCAGCTTACATGCACCACCAGAAGCCATTCAGAGGTTCACTTCCTGATTCCTTGGCATTGTCTATTCAATATTTCCCCTTTCGCGTGGCTTGTCGTGTCTTTTCTTCCTTTATTTTAAGGTTTGGTGGCACAGAGTTGTAGCCGTTGCTACTTTTTCTGTCAGCCTTTCAGCACCTTCTCTTTAAGCAGGTCCAAGATTACCTGCCTCTCCTGGCTCTCCAGCTCAAACCTGCGCTCCCTCTCTTTCCTCTCAGCTCCCAGGCGCTCCCTCTCCAGAGCAATCTTACCTAAGAATGAAGAAATTCATCTTGTTATCGATCATAAAAAAAAAGCAGCCAGCACAGCCTTGTTTCAGTTACAGTATGATTTGATTGACTTCACTTCAGAATCTGACAGCATTCCTAAATCGACATACATGTAATGAACAATTATGTCATTCCACTGAAATAAGGACACAAGTGGGTACTCCAAAAGGTTCATACATCTAAGCAGTATCAAAATTATTTAATATGCAAATTCACTCCATGGTTAAAATAATCTTTTTTGGATCTATTGTTCATAACAATTGAAAAAAAATCAAAATCATTTTATACTGCTGTATCTGCTCTTATCTTCTCTTCTCATCGACGTCATAATTGTGATTCTTAACTTTTTGAGAAATTCTGCAGAGAGAGACTCGTGAAAACATTATCACATGGTGGAACTAATGAAAAGCTCTGTTCATTTATCTTACCGTTTATTCAAATTTTGCTGCCTGAAAATGAAATGAGACTTTTGGCTTCCCTTCCTCAAATGAGTGAAGGTGCATCAAATGAAGAGACAAAGCTACTGCAGATGTTAGTTACAGTAAACATATCTGAAAATCACACAGGGAACAAACAAGAATAGTCGCTTTTTAAATTTGAAAATTCGCTTTTAAACTTTAAAATTCATTTGGGCAGACGGTGAAGAGATTTGAGCTTATTTAGAGGAATACATTTTCACGAGGAGAGAATTATGCACCGGAACTGAAAAATGACATTACACTCGACTTTTGTGTGAAAAACCTACTCCTCTGAATCTCCAGCTCCTCTCGTCGGAGGGCTAGCTCCTCCTCTCTCAGACGCTGCTCCGCCTCCGAGCGTTTCTCCAGGAAACTGAGGATCTCGGAGTATGTCTGGCAGCAACACTGGCAGGGCCGTTTAGCTGTGGGTGCTGATGAAAGCTCGGCCAGTTCTTCCCGGTCTTCTTCGGGTTCTGATGAAACGGTCAAAAGAACGTTTCTTTTATCCTCCCTTCTTTTTCAGCAAACATTTGTGCAGAAACGTTATCTTACATCTAACGACTCGGTGGATAATGGACAATCACAACACTTCCACATGAGTCTTTTAACTTCAAATCTCTTATGATTTTACTGTAAGGAGATGATATCCACACCACTCAGTGGTACCATATGATAACAAAAGTTTTAAAAAAACTGATCCAGTATGAGCAAAGACAAAACCTCTAATCCTGGAAGCCATGTAATCTTGCATCATACACGTATTAAAATGGGATTTGTGGCTCTGTAATCTGTGTTAATGACAAATAATGGCATATTTTGTCTTTGGTGTGGTGTTTTTTCTGTCGTACCTGCACTGTGTGCTTGGGTAACGGTGATGTTGGGTTTGTCCTGCTCGGGTAGAGTGAGTTCTTCCATGGCCCGTGTTCTCAGCTCATCCTCCTACGAGAGAAAAATCAACAATGATATATCTAAAACAAGAACGACCAGCAACTAGTGGTTTTACTAGTGGGAGTAATGCTCATTGAACTTGTAGTTTTGGCAAGGAGTCAGAATCAGGTGTCTTAGATTTTTAGCGACACTGTTAATTGTGGTTCTCACTGTCGCCTCACAGCTACAAGGGCCTGGGTTCAAATGCACAACGGACCAACTCGGGCCTTTCTGTGAGGAGTTCCGTAGGTATGAATAGGCTGCTAAAATATTTAAAAAAACATATAAAAATATATATGAAAAAAACATATTTGATGCCAACTTGTTTTGATGACTGAGTCAAAAATATCATTGTCATGTTTTCTCAATTTCTCAATCAATTGCTGACCTTCAAAAACTTGTTCATGCTTTTATTCCCTCCATGTGAGATTAGATATAGATTTTTAAATTATAATCCACAATTCTAAAACTTTAAATGGTTGACTCCCAAGTACCTCACTGACTTAGCGATCTGATATGAACCCATGGACCATTGAGATATGCAGATGTAAACAACCAAGGGTGACTGGACCTTTGCTATCTGCCATCTGAACTCAAACACACTAAGTCTTCAGCTTCTTTTAAATCTCTTCTTAAAACAGCTTTTGGTTAACTTTAACAGGTTTTATTATACTTTTTTTACCATTTGCATTTTTTTCTTACTCATTTTATTACTTTTACTTCCTTTGTGCAAACGTTCATGTCTGGTTTTATCTCGTTCTATGAAGCACTTTGTGACATTGTTAAAAATTGTGACATTCATAAAAGTTTATCTTTATTATTATTGCATTAGTGATATAAGAGGAAATCCAAGTCTGTAGGAATAAATGCTCTCGTAGAGAAGCAGACAGGTCCAAGTGAAGACTTTGTGAGCAGATTTTAAGTCTATTAAAAGTATTACATTAAAACAAATTATAACAATTAGCATTGTATATATATATATATTTTTTTTTTATTAAATAAAATATTACAGAAAATGATTAGTTGTAAGTCTCAGTGCTTTCCCTGAATTCTGACATTATTACCACTATATAATTTAAACATAATTTCATTGAAACTTGTAAAACTGTTATGTTCCGAAATGTAATCAGTGCTCAATCTAAGCACCAACAGAGAGTCTAGTCTCTAGTTCAAGTCATGAAATCTGTCAGGTGTGTGTGTGTGTGTGTCGTACCTGGTTTGAATTGCCCCATTCTTATATTCAGTTTTGATTTAATATAACAGTAGCACTAGCCATGCTTCAAATTTGACTAAGTCTGACTTCAGTCCACATTAAATCTTTCTCATCTTGTGATTGGATGCCACCAAGAGGAGGAATACAGAATGAAGTTAGTAGACAGAACAACTTTCTACCCTATTTTTGAGCAGTTCTACACTTTCACAAATAGACAAAAATCTGGAACCATTTCTGTAAAGGCTCAGCTGTTGACAAAATCTATGAATTGTGTGATTGAAATAGTAGCTTGTACCCTTTCCAACTCCCGTGTCTCACTGGATGCTGTTCTCCATAACAGTTTACCCCACCACCCACTGACACACACCTGGTACTTTGTGTTCTCCCCGCTAGTCAGGAGTCCCTTCTCAGCCTCCAGCTCCAAGACTTCATGAAGCAGATCCTCCTTTTGGGCGTACAGCCTCTCTGTGCCAAACCTGCAAACAAAGAAACATTTGACCAATGTTTCATAACAGTGGAAAAACCTCTCCGTCCGGTGAAGGGTCATTCCTCCACCAGGGAATACATTTCTACTTGTTTCTCTGGTCATATTGGTTCCATCAACTCGACCAACCTGCGCAAGCTGGGAAAGTCTTGCTTTTTGTAGTAGTCCAGCAGCAGCATCGTCCTCTCCCTGCACCTCCTCGCATCCACTTCAAAGTTTTCATCTTGAAGAGCCGCTGTGATGATCTCGCCGACACGTGCCCAGATCCGTCCTGATGGGGATTGATAGACTTTATTGATGGACTTTATTGATGGACTTTATTGATGGACTTTATTGAAGGACTTTATTGATAGACTCGTAGTTAGGATTGGTTAATTGCAGATAAATCATTTCCCTACAGGGAATCAATAAAATACCTCTCTTTTTATTGTTTCTTCCTTCTTATTCAACATTAAAAAATCCAAAATGGCTCCATGTGATGTCACAATAGTGTCACACGAAAAATATAATATATAATACTCAACACTCATTGCCTATCTCTT
Source organism: Brotula barbata (assembly GCA_900303265.1). Taxonomy (NCBI): domain Eukaryota; kingdom Metazoa; phylum Chordata; class Actinopteri; order Ophidiiformes; family Ophidiidae; genus Brotula; species Brotula barbata. The sequence goes on along the minus strand of OMNV01000961.1, from coordinate 6,112 downwards.
CACATTCCAACAGCGACCTGGTTCGGAAAGTTCTCGGAAACAAAATTTAGTAAATAACACTTAATAAATACGTTCCCACCTGGCTCCTTGGAGGCAAAGGGATTCTGGGCAATAACCTCACGCAGAAGAATGATGTCATGGCGAGCAGAAAAACGCACCTGTCGCTTTCGTGGGGTGGGAGACGGACCAGCGAGGGTAAAGCCTGAATGTAATAGAGTAAATACAATATAATAGTTAAAGCCAAGTAACATTTCATGAAATGGTTAATATCCTGTAAACTTCTGACCTCAGTATTAGTCTGATATGGGCGAATCCCCCTTAAGCCAATGAAGGTATCTGAAAATCTTAGCGTTGTGTTCATATCAATCATTAAGCCTGTAAACTATGTGCAATGTTTGATTTTCATGTGATATGATATGAACTTTGTGATATGCTGATTCTTTATAAAGCTGAACCTGAGACCATTAAACTCGTCCATCCTGCCTCTCCCAAATATGTCCACTGTGGACCTCCCTCATACTCTCTGTCAGTCTAACATCACTTAACTCAATGTATACTTCAATCAAAAAACATTTTTAGAACACTATTTCCAGATCGCAGTCCTTTATGGGATTATTGACTTATTTGATCTTTATTTAACTCCAAGGCAGTTCTTTTAGGACACCTTTTGTCTTTAAGCATGGTGTGTTTTATTCTTTTTATTGTGACACACTCAGTGCAATTGTTTTGTAAAGTTCTGCACAAACACAGTCGCTTTTCACAGACTACCCAAACGAGCTTGAGAGAAAGAATAAAAGAAATCCAAGCGTGTCAAGCTTGTAACAACAAGGCAGTAACAAAAACAACAAAATGAGGATAAAGTGAAGGGGTGGGAATACTTTCTGAAGTATTTACTGACACATTTATGATGATGACACTGATAATGATGATGTTGTGACACAATGAATAGGGAGAAGATTTCTTAACCTTCCTGGATGATTTTTCCACATTCCATAACTAATTATAATTGTTAGTTTATGTTATTGTATATCCTTGGTGGGGGGAGGTTCCACCATAAACTCACTAGTTAAACAGTAAATTATACTAATCATAGCAAGTAACCAGTATTAAAGCTGTGTTAGATGAAGACCAGCACATCTTTTATGAAATGCCATATAAATTGTCGTATCTGTTATGACAGCACACCTCAGGTTGGAGGTGAGACGGTGGATGCGGCCTGCGCATTGGTGCAGAGGTAAACGAAGCGCCGCAGTTTGAACAGCTGCAGGTTAGACGTTCGAACGTGCGGCTGTTAGGCATTAACGAAAACACACGGCGCACACAGACAGTAAAGCGCCCTAAGCCTCTGACAGGCTACGGCACGTCCAATGCCACGGCATGCGTCACAGGACGACGACGAGGAGGAGGAGGGGCGTTTGCACACGAACACACACAAGCATACCCGGCTAGAAACGTTAATGTCAGCGCGTTCAACGTCGAGCTCGGTAAAGTATCTCACCATCGCCGATCGGTACTTCCACCACTACCCGTTCCATTTTTCTGTTTGTACATCCGGGAACCGCCTGACGCGCACTGTACACGTCCACCCACCAGTACAGGTTTTCCTACTGACGTGTAGGAACTCAACTTGGCGGACAATCACAATCCGGCAAAAACCCTGGAGCCAAGTCGGCGCTGCTCGGGTGCGCTTGCTATAAGTGGCCACAAGATGGAGAGAGAGAGCCATAATGTAAATAACCCTAAAGGGGAACGCAGGGCAGCAATTAAAGGAGCATTCCACCGTTTTTACAACACTAGTTCAGGTTATTTGTTTATTTAAATTGTATTAACATTAAAATGTAGATACACCAATAAGCTCAGCCATTGAAGAGCAGGAAGAAGGTAAAGTATATTTAAATAAGCAACCAAATAGATAAATGAAAAAAAAGGGGGGACTTGGTAAATGGGCTGCATTTCTATATTTCTATTTTTACCAAAGCATTTTACAATGTTTGCCTCACATTCACCCATTCATACACACATTCACACACAGACAGCTGAGGTAACCACGCAAGGCGCACTTGCTTGTCGGGAGCAATTTGGGGTTAGGGTGTTGCCCAGCGACCTTTGACTAGGATGAGCAGGGGATCCATACAAAATCAATAAATTACGATGAAGTCAATGTTATACATTTTTACACTCAAAGTTCCCATTAAGATTAGTTTTACACAACATGAATTCATTCGAGTCCAAAAAGTAACTGAATGGATACAATGGTAAAATAAGCGCATCATAGAATTTTGAATATCAAGAAGTAGAGATTGTAACAAAAACAAATGAAAATATTGGTCTAGTATTTTGTTGTTTCTGTGCCATGAGCTTTCATCCAATGTAGATATAGTAAAACTGAAAACAGTTACACACATCCAATACAATATATTTGAGTGTGAGGATGACTAATACTTAATTTACTGTAAGGTTTTAGAAACAATATGAACTGTAACAACATATTTTCTTTCTCTTTTCTTAAATGAATGAAATGATATATCATATGTGATTTCTACCAAACTTGACAAAAATTTACATTCAACTCACAAATTTGCCTGAAGACAGTCACCTTCTCTTGTATATTAATTGCGTATTATAAAAACAGCAATCCCAAATATCCGACTACAATTCATAAATTGGGTTCAGAATTGAACACGTTACAAGCCTTTGGCCTTATCTCTGGTTCCCGCTCATGCATACACAGTAGAAATTCTAAGTTGTGCTTTTTTTATTCTTAGGAGAGACAAAAATACAGGACTAAAATGTGTAATACAACATCAGGAATATAAGGATATTAAGAGTCCATGTTTGACCTCCTTTAATCCTCTGAGTGTATGTACCACATCACTAAAACCACTCCCAGATTGCCACACACCTGGAAAATGTCTTTTTCTAAAATCCAATGTCACGTACTGAACACGGGAACAGTCTGAGTGACAAATGCACCGATGTCTCAGTAAGTTATGTCCTCTTCATCTTGATGAGTGACAGAGTGACACCCTTTGGTGTGCTGCAGAAATCTGCAAAATGCTGTGACAGCTCCGTCTCTCAATTGTTGTCTTCTCCAGTCGCCTCTGTGGCATAATAGACCTGTCATCAGCACGTCTCTCTTCTTCTCCTTTTGTCTGGATGGCAGTTTATCGTACATCTCCAGCCATTTTGCGATTACAGCGAGGAATGTCAAATGTGCCATTTTCAATACCTCCATGCCAGATTGGATGGAGAAATACATTTGACCTCCATGATCACAGCTTTCAGCTGTTTTCAGGTGTGCAGACTGATTAATCTGGGCTTGGGCATGCACACAGCTGTCCCTCTTAACCAGTCATTTTGACTTTCATCAAGCCAAATTATGTTGTGTATTCTTGTGCACAAAACATATTATTACAGATTATTAAAATGAAAAAGTCATCAAAGTCATTTAACAACATTTATGAATCATTAGACTTGATTTTGACTGTAATAAACTTTGGTTCATTTGACATCTTGTCTGTACTTGAGTCCCTGTTGAACTCTAACCAGAAGATGAAGGTGGCCTAAGCCTGAGACAGATTCTGTTCTAGGTTGTGTTCCCGCTTGCAAGTGCGGAATAAAACCAAGAATGACATTCTCTGGTTTGTGACTCTTGATCACATGATGCTTGACATGAATCGATGGCAGACTCAGGGCTGACGGAAAAGCTGTGCACAGTCACGGAAGAAACCACGCTGTCCATGCTGAAAGAGTAATAAATGAACGACAGTGGAGAGATAGCCAAGAAGCAGACCAGGCTTCAAATGGCTCAGCTACATGCGCGTGAGTGGACACAGCGAGGCTGTGGATGTAGCTGAGGATGCTTCAAATGTGGAGGTTTCAACCACTGTGCTAAGGTCATCTAAAGCAGAAGATATCCAATAAAATGATATCCAATAGAGTTGCAAATAAGCGGGGATCCGCCTCTAAAGACATCGATATGTGAGAGTATCCCTCCACAAACACATAGACAGATTCATCAATTAGCACAGCTCATAAATCAGCAGCCGCAGAGTCAGTATACCATGTAAACACATGATGCAAATGAGGTCATGGCCATGTCACTGAGTCATCATTATCATTATCATCAAGGACTTAAGTGGGAGAGATATGAGAACAGTTGGGGCAACAGGTAATATATGGGAAAATTACATGTTTCCACTTAAAGGTGTTGATGATATGACTCATTTAAATACTCATTCAACTGTTCAACTGATTTGTTGGGCAAGAAACTTTGTGTTTGTCTGGCATCACCTAAATCGACAGTAAACAGGGAAAAAAATGTCTCCACAAATGTTGATATTGTTCAGACTCACTGCTGTATGTGTACAAGTGGCAGCTCACAGACACAGGGCCAGGAGCTACACACACACACACACACACACACAAACACAGAAAAACAGGAAGCTGCAGACCACATGACAGAGACTTTACTCTTCTCCGTATCCTATGTTTGGTCAGGGGCAGACGAAGAGTACGAGGAGCAGTGTTTCCGAAAGGTGTAAGAATGTGATGCGTTGGGAACAGATCGGTTGTTTTTGAATGACACTGAGTGCTGCACAAGTTGCCAGACAAACTGCAGAAAGAGTTTTTCGTGTGTGTACAACTCGAGTCCAAACATTTCACTGGCTAAGTCTCCACGGAAGAACTAGGAGGACGTGGAATCTTGGGTCAGGCAGTGTAGACAATCAAAAGCTTAGAACTTTCAAACAGCGCTGTCAAACTTCTTTTCATACACGCAGAAGTATACAGACACGTTTGACATCAAAATCACCCGAATTAGATCATGTTCCTCGCAGGTTATGGGCACAAAATAAATGATGATGTGAGTTTAACGACAGGGTTGGCATTGGTACACCTAAATCCTCATTCCACCCCCGCAAGGAGCAATATCCTCTTAACACACAAACAATTGGAGGAATAACACCAATGTTTGACTAGCTGTTAAAAGCAAGAATAATTGGACCATGTGCACTCACCAATATTTCCAAAAAAAATTTTAAAACAAAACAAAAATCAGAGATGCCATCAAACCGGATGAGTGGAGCTTTACAGAAGTTTACGCTTGACCATCACACACAAGACGGATACATTAGCATTGTTGTAATATTGGGCAAGAAAATCACCAAACTAATTTTAAGAAAGTTACAATGGTTCACTAAGTGATCCTCTTGGGACATGTGATCACATCTAAGGGCTGAAATTGAAGCACCAGTGTCTAATGCAGTGCAGGATAAAGCACTGACTGCATTTGTTGACTTGAAGACAACTTTACAATCTACGCCAACGCCAGGGCTGCCAGAGAAGAAGACTAAGCCATTGACAAGAATAATGGATATATGACCTCTGTCCTACAGGAATGAGGAAGAAAACAAAGACCAGTACCAGATTTCTAATCCAAGATGGATGCAGTAGCCGCTGCATTGCCACGGTGTCTTAGAGCGATGGCAGCAGCAGAACTATAGGAACTTTAGGTTAGTTAGTCATACAAAGACTTTCACCCTTTTCTAATCAAATGTAAGAAGGCCTTGTATGAATCATGCGACACGGAACTTGTGTGAATCCAGCTGGATTACAAGCATACAAATGATGGACTACAACTTCTAGACCATATGAGTATTTAGAGATAATAAAAGATAATTATATTCAGGACCAGATCCTAGATTGGATTCCACCATGGCATCCCGATGATGATGATACGAAAGATAAAACGGCAAGAATCTGAAAATGTATTTTCTGTTTGGCAAAAACAACTTTTCGCAACGTTTCATCGCAATGTACTTCTCTTTGATTATTTCTGAGTGATTTACGGTAACAGAAATGAAGCCTTTTAATGTTGTTGTGATGAAGAATTCTGTTTTTCTTTGAGTTGATGAGCATTCGAATGCTCTAAGGGGCCAGGATGTTGTGTGAATTTGCATGATATTTTGCTGTGACGAATGCAGATGTCTCCCAAGCCTAAAATTAAGATTTATTTTGAATGTGAGCGTTCACATTAGTCACATTCCATTCACTTTCCAACCTTCGCCATCTGCACCCCCCACCCCCGCCCCCTTTTTTTTCTCTCTCTCTT
>OMNV01000960.1:0-10763 GCA_900303265.1 Brotula barbata | reverse complement strand
TCTCCTCTGTGCGGGTTGTGGGTCTGCTCTTGGTTTCCTCTGCGCAGCGAGGCGCTTTATGGCAACTTCTATTATTGTATAAGAGTCTAAGTTATGGCCATTATCCTTTAACTTAGATTTATCCTCCTTTCAAACATGCATGTAATTCTTAGAGGACATTTACTTCACGTGGAGCATAACTTTGGTTAACATCCAGAGAGCTTCCACTAACGTGTGATTTACAGCTACATCTATCTATATGTTGACTTACAAACTCTCATAAATACAAAATGGAGCTGGTGTGTTATGACCACAAACTGTATTACGTGATGACAGCATGATTTCCACGTGACGCCTTTTGTTTGCATCATGTAAATGTGAGTTATTGGTTGAACGGGGGCAAGCACAGTACAACGTTAAGAGATATTTGAACAACTTTATTTATTGTTGGGGAAATAAAGTCCAAACCAGGTCCCATAGTGTGTAGAATGGACCGAAAGAACCACAGAACAGGTCCATGGAACACCAGGAAAAAAGCCCTAATCCCCTAAATGGTCCTCTACATAAGGTTTAGTCGGATTCAAATTGGCTCACCATCGCCTCATAAAGTGTTTTCCTGCATGTGACAATTACTTGGCGCAGCTTCCAGATGCCTTCACACATCAGTTCACTGCTTGCATGTTGTCACCAAGTAATGTAAAGTAGCAGCTGCAGAGATAAACATACAGGATGTTGTAAGGAAAAATAGCAGCCAAAGAAAATTGATTTTAAAAGGCATTAACATCATTATAGCATATCACGGTTCTATTTACCAACACGGTGAGTCAGTGGCAAATATCACCAAAAATGCTGAAAATAGGAGACAGAACCTGGCAAATCAGAATGAAATTATAGATTTATATTTTAAGACTTCATACTCACTAGTCACTGACACATTTTGTATTGCCCTGTGCACCAGTACACATGTATCTGGTAAGAAACGTGAAAAAAATCACAAGATATACTTTGAAAAAAATGTTCAGTGATCAATTGCTAATCAAAAAGTGTTAAGAATGCTCACTTATTGTTAATTTTGAGGGTTGGTGAACGTTGTGTGATAATGTGCCAACCCTGAGTTTTATTCCTACAGAAGCCAGATGTGGTTAATCAACTCTTAAAAATAACTCTGAGGGGTAAACCAACATTTAATGTGCTTCTCCAAACATCAGCCTCTTGCTGACCTTTTGCCTCTGTGACAAGAGCCTATGTAAACTGCACTTATGCTCTTAAGAAGGTTTATAAATGTTGCATGTGCGCCCTGTGTTTCCTTTGCTAATCAAGCCCAGCCAGAGAAAACAAACTGCCTTTAATTTCAGCTTATGACTTGTGACTTGTGAGAGGTTACTAGACCAGTTCAGCAAAAAGGACACATTCCAGCAAACACAGCCACAACAGGATCAGGCAGCCGCTGTGGAATTTTTGGATTTTTGTTGATTTGCTGATAGAAACTTGCAGTAAAAATGAAATGAAAGATAATGAAATGTAGCCGGTAATTTATTGTAATATATATTTGTTTAATCGTGCATTTGTTGTCATCAAACTGCTCCTCCAGGCACTGACATTCATGAAGTTTTATTTTAAATTCTAATGAAAATCCAAAGGTAAAAAAAAAATACAATCCTTTGTTTTTTTTATTAATTTGTGTTGTGAAAAGTCACCTCAATCCTCAAAAATATTTTCTGCAATTTGCAAACACATCTAACTCTGTAAACAGGAAGGCTACTCTAATTTCACACTCCGTCATTTCCCTTTTTTTTCATTTCTTTCATTAGAATTTAGGTCACCACGACAAAACAAACTGTGACAGAAACAGTAAGCTGCTAGTCAAAGGAACGGTTTGTCAGACCTCATGTCCCCACCCCAGCTTTGACAGTGGTTATTTGCACCACCATTGAGTTCAGGGCTTGGTTTGTCCTTGCTGTTTATACAGGAAGTTGAAACCTCACCACACCTGTCAATCCGTCCAATCCCTCACAAACAAAGGGTAGTTATAGGACAAAAGCCTGAACAGCAGCCTTGAATATACAGTTTGGTTAAAGGGATTCTTCCAGCTCTGTACTCATTGTCATACTGGCTAGATTACTCTTTCCTGCCCGAGTAATCCATTAATTTCTCCTCTTTGCCCAGTGGCATGTCTAGTCTTGGTGATTTCCTTACCTCCAACAGAGCTTTGGGAAAACAAGAAACTCACCTTCTCATGCTGCCTTAGCCCTCAGCTAATGTCTGCAGCTGTATATGAGGCAGGTTTTATTACTGTCTTCAAGAACCCCCTGATCAGGTCCAAACCTGAGGAGAACGTGGTACAGAATGTACAAGATGGCCAAACAGGAAGCTCAACACATGAACCAAATGGTCCACGCTCATCCCGAGGAAGTGCATGAATAAATTCCCAGATCATTTCACAGCCGTCATCGGCCATCATTTGATTCTGTACTTGACGATGACAATGATGAAGATGGAGGTAATCCCCACTGTGCATTCACAATGGAATATTTCCCAGTAGCTTCTATTGATCGGGACTGTTATTTGCCATGAGGATCAGTGTGATAAGTAAAAACTAAACACATTTAGCATCTGACATCCAAGGTTTTATTACTTCTGATAGTTTGGCAGGAAATGAAAAGGTCATCTTAGGATGGCCGATGAGTTTGACAGGTCTGGGTTTGTTTTGGATATGAAGGATTCTAATTTGTTGTATATGGACAGATTAGTCTGTGAATGCTCATAACACGGAGATCTCTGATTGTAGTTCAAACCGACACGGCTACGGGGATGAAAGGGGAGGACGATTCTACGGTCCCACAAGTATATATGTGCATGTACAGTATGTCCTGAAAGGTCATATGGGTAACTGGGGCTCCATTGGGGCTCCTCAGCCTCAGACAGATGTTCTTCTGTCTAGGATATATTGGCACCTTTGCACCATGTAGCGTATGTGCTAAGGCACTAAACAGTGTAACTGTCAACAGCTTAACTAAGCTTGTTAAACAGCCTGTTTAGATAAGCATGCTTGTGCCTTATTTAACAGTGCTGGCCGACATCGTAAAATAGAAATGTGGATCAGAAATTTAACAACTCCTGTGTCAGATCTAATCCAGAAATTTGCCGCAGCATTTCAATCTGCTGCAAAAAATTTTTTTTTTTTTTTTACCTTTTCTCTCTGTCCAAATGTGCACGAACACAACTTTGTGAAATTGATGTTAGGCTCGCCTTGCAACAGGTTCCAAAGACACAAACGCAGCACATATCATCAATAAATCACATTTGTCAGTCAACACGTCTAATAAGATCATAGCGTCCAGCGTGCTGAGGCCCTAACAAGTGATAACGCGGTCCATATGGGAGGCAGATCGCAGCCAGCTCTCTTTTCCACCAAACCGTCTGAATGCACTGCAGAATTGTTAGCCATAAGTGCTAATTTTATTGAGTATTCAAATGTAAATCGCTCAGAAAATGATCAGTATTTGTGTATGCAGTGTGGTTTGCAGAATGATTGTGAACATTAGTGATCTGTTATAGAAACAATAAGGAGTTCATACACTAAAAAGGCACTCAATACCAACCTGACTCACTTTTTTGTTAAAATGACAGTTTTTTTCTGGCACTAGTTCCATGATTGAGGCCTGTAAGGGGGCTGGGTGCTCAGCTAGAGATGAGCAAGCTAAGACAAATGGCTTCTCTCCCTGCTATTTGGCAGCTGAGGCCCTCAATGGCTCCCCGAAGACACAACACTTAAGAATCACAATAAGGTGGCAGGGACGCTCTATACTCCAATAGCACTGAACGTGATAGAAAAGTGTGTAATCTGAAATCACAGCCATCTAGGTATCCTTACCGGGGACATAACGGGGTCCAACAGTTCCCAGAGGTCAAGGCACGCCGCGTGAGACATCAGTAAGTTTCATGAGAATACTTTATCACTCATGTCTCTGGGCCTTCCAGGAAAAAAAGGAAACCAGACCAGCACTCCATCTTCTATCAATAAAACCCCAGACACTGAAGGAACTATTAAACAAAGCAATTTGTTTTCGCTGTCACTGAATGGGGAATTAAAGGAGGATTTTTACAATTTACAAAGTTACAGAGAGGAAAACATGCTCTTAAATGTGTTATTCACATTACCAGACTGGGCTAGAATCCATAAGGTCATAGACTGGAGAAACTTTCCAACTGATTGTACAACTCCTTCCAATTATGCTGCTTAAAACACCGAGATTCCACGGACACGCAGTGAGCATAGGTTCCCAAAAAGTCATGCATCACGCCATTAATATTCAATACGCTCCACTTTATTGTCGGACATGTATAAGGGGCACCTCACCGCTGACAGCACACGGCGCGCTGCAGTCCAGCACAACTCAAGAAAGCATTTTATCTGCCTTATAAATTAACAGCCTGGCCATAGACCCTCACCAGGAGCAAACACAAGCACTCCCCTGGGGAAGGCAATTTAAAGGGAGAGAGGAGGGGGGACACCGCATCAGACCTCCGCTTGGACGGATCAAATCGACCTTAAAGACGATTCAGCGTGAGATGCAGCAGAAATTGATGGCCTGGTGTCAATGAGATTGAGACAATGAGGGTAAAAGGTAAATGTCCCAGGGTGGATGTTTGTGCATGCGCATGACTGAAGTTTACATTGGGCCTCTTGCTGTGTGTGCGTAAATCATGAATATCCTCCCAGCCCCGGCTGTTTAAGGCCCCTTTGGAGCGATTTCACCTATTTTATTAAGCAGTAACAATTTATAGATTTCAAAGGAAGCGGATATACAGCGCGCCATCCGACTCCATCTTTTCATACGTGACCGAATCTGATGATGGATGTGGCATTACTAATCAAATTCATTGAGGTGGCCACTTGGGAATTTTGCCCGTGTTTGCGTGTTTACAAAACGCCATGACAAAGACAATTATATTACGTCATGATAAATGATAAATGCGGTGTAAAGCTCAAGCGGTTCATATAATTTCTACATTCATAATTTATTCAAAAGCGTACTTTTGAACTAGAGTAGACTGATAGTAGATCTTATTTCATGTCAAAGTAAAACTATCAACATGTATGATTGACGCTGAAATCACCGGAGCGTAAGATAACTTCCAGTGTGACACATCGATCTATCGCTCTCATCACTCCGTTTTAAGACATTTTATAGCTTACCTAGTGTGACGCTAACACAAAGCATAAACATTCCTTACGCACACAGATTTTACAACAATAAACAAAATCTATTTGTATAGATGGCAAAAGTAATAAAAATAACAATTCTAATAATCAGTGGTTGTTTGTTCCTTAAAAAATACATTAATCAATTGTGAAATTGAAACTTGTTATGAAATATGTAAAAATCTGCATCAAGAATCATTTCACCTGACTTGGTTTCCTTTTTAAATGATCGTATTAACATGGATATTTTGACTTAGAGGACTTTTAAATGTGTTTTAAATGTGTCAGTATTAGGATAACGATTGGTGCAGGGATGTTTTAATCCAAAACCTACAGCAGACAAATCACGCCTTGATATGGCAAACCGTATTTGTCCAGACAGATGTAGGTGGAAATCAACGGATTCCCAGATGTGTCACACCCCCATACACCCCCCCACTCCCAGTTCTTCCTGTAACCTCTGAGACTATAAGGAAATGAAAAAGGATTAGCGAGTCTCTGAATCAACGAAATGACTTTAAATGACTTCTCTGGGTAGCCACAGGCCAGCCGCGCAGCATGTTTAAATTGACATTTCAATTGTACAAGTAATTTGCATTCTATTTGACTCTAAATGACACCTCCATATTAAGGATTCCAAAAGCAGTTTTTGATTTCCCGAGTTCAAAGATGAGCCTAAGAAACGTGGCTTAATCAAGGTGTGTAGGACTCCTGTCAGTCTCTGACCAAGAGGGAAAAAAAAACCCTGCAACATGGTGGGGTCTTAACTTCAATCACATTCATAACGGATCCATTGGTGACACAAAGCACATCTTCAACCGCCGCGCTCTATATCTTATTAATAAAGATCACCGACCGAACACATGTTTCCATAATGTGGTCATCTGGAGGAAATTAGATAAAAACAGGAAAGAGTGTAGACTGAGGTTATTACATGGAGCTTTCGTTCACTGCCTGTTGCTAAGATACTTGGTAATGTCACAGAAACGTAAGGCTAACGCGGTGGAATCCATGCGTTCGCTCACACTTTTCTTACCTGGAGAGTGAAGACTGCCAGGCTGTGTTGTTTTACTGAGTTTACCATGTTGTTATTTTATCTCAATTAGTCAGAATTTGGTAAAATCTGCTCAATTTTAATGGTTAAAAACCATTGGTAGCAGCAAAAAAAAAGCTCTAGTTGATGCATAAAGAGAGATCAGAAGATGAGCAAAATTATTATAACTATTGTATTTGTAAACTGCAGAACACTGTGAAGTATTTCCAACATAATTATGAAAAATACTCCCCATCCCTGCGCAGGTTGTGGTGTCTAAGTACAAGTTCAGCTTTTGCTATCCATCACTGGAATAAAATAAAACAGAAGCAATAATAATATTAATATTTCACTCGTGTATTTTGAGGACGCTGCCTCTTCATCTGTTACTCTGGCAAGCATGAATGTAGACACAGGACCTACGAGTGTTCAATGAAAAGCAGAGCTCATTTTATAATACTAAGTCATATTTGTGCAATATTTGTATCTTCCATCCTCTTCATCTACCGCAGTTCATTCATGTAGGTTTTTAATGAGCATCACTTTACACCTTTAACAACAAGTTTCTACAGATATAACCTGAATATTGATTTTGAGTTTTGCATCTTCTCACTGCATCTGCGCTACTTCGTAGTCTTTCATAATCTAATCTGAAGCTTTAAAACAGCTGTAGCAGTACGTTGGAGCGCTTTGGTGTTTTGCCTCACTCCATTTTATAGAACTGGGTCCTCCGTTGTCACCTTTCTATCTATTTTCTCAAGGTCAGAGCATGATAGGTGGATGGCCAGACGCGAGAGCGAGGTAATGAGTTTGGAATGGCATTTAGAGCAGTGAGACACGCAAGACTCACACCTGACTCATCACGCCATGGATTCAGCTAGAATAGAAAGTGTTAATGAAAATATACAGCCGACGCCTCGGTCCAGTCTGAAAAAAAACCCAAAAAAAAACAAAGGAGAAAGCATCTACGGTGGCACGATACTGAGCCGCAATGATTGCACATTTTGACAAGTAATTTAATCTCATATTGTTCTTGCTGTGTGTATTCCCACATATGAACAAAAGATGAAAGGGAAGCCAATTTTTCTAAAAATGTCAGACATCTGGTCATTGTGGTTGCATTGTCTGCTGTTATTTGTAGCTAGATCGCCCTGTGCGGTACTCTAAAATAATACACAGTGCATTTTTCCTCTTACCATGAGTTTAGTGTTGTAGCTTTTTACTCAGCTAATACGTGAAAACTGTGTATTATTTTGCTCAACGTTTGCTCAAAACAACCAGATATCAGTCAACCAGGCTCTTTACATTTACCTGGACTACTTCACACTTCCCCGGGCCCCTGAACTACCCACGATGCCTATACATGGTGTGTAGTTAATGTGGAGTGGACTAGACAAGGCCCAGAGACATGAGACCGTAACGTATGGTGTGTGTGGACATACTGTATATGACAGTACAGCCTGACTTTGTTCTTTAATCTTGATTCACATGGTGTGATTGACAGATAATGTGTCAAGAGATAAGGTTATCAATTCAGACTACAGAGAATCCACCCGGCTACTAGACCTGTATGAAGATGTCACGTATGAGCAACATCTGCTTCACTTCAACTCTGCCCACATCGGAGTTTATTCACTTGAAAAGTCAATAAAAGCAGCAGAGTTTAAAACGCGTCCGATCACATGTCCGCACGCCCCTTCATCCTTTTTTTTTATTTTTTTTATGCATTCTGCACCACTGTGTGCTCTTGTAAGCACCCTTTTACACCCCGGGGCCGATCTGTTCTCCCGCAGGAGCAAGCAGAGAAACAATCATGTTTAGGGCATCTATGAATGACAGATACTTTTCAATTGTCCTTTGGGCAGCACAGGGGAGACTAATAGAAATGTTTCTCCAAGCCTTTACTGCTCTCAATCTCCACGGCGCTCCGCCACGAGAGGAGAAAATGCTTGTTTACCCAGAAACCAACGGGCCTCCCTGATTGCCATCCCAACGGTAATGGCCAAGGATGAGGCAGATCGATAGCCATCTGCAGCCATTCCTAAAGTAATAACATTCAATAGGAAAACCCATTTACTTTTACTTACCTTTGCTTTATTTTGTTTTACCATAAAGACGGGCGAGTTCTGACGCGGGTGGGACTGGAGAATCCAGATTACAGGGTCTATCAACGCAGAAAGACTCGTCTATCTATCTATCTATCTATCTATCTATCTATCTATCTATATATCTATGCGACATGTTAAGAAGGTCGATCAGATGCTAGATATTGGAAACAGAAATCTCTCTTTCTCTCTCTTTTATGAGTGTGTGTGTGTGTGTGTGTGTGTGTGTGTGTGTGTGCATTTGTCAGCACTTGCATGTGTGTGTTCTCACTGGTCAAAACAGGAAGTTTAATAAGAGTTTGTGTGTTCTGCTGAACTTGCCTCGGAGCCAATTCACAAATCCTCCTGCAGTCAGAACAGCCGAAAACTCTCCCAGGTGAACCGCTCTCAGATCAAATTATCTTCCATTCTCCCGGACAGACAAAAAGGACAAAAAAGTTGTTGTTTTTTCAGTGGCTTTATTTGCTGAACGCAATTTATCACCCTATCATCTAATATTTGTTTCAATATTGGGCTTCACCTCCATTGAACTTAATCGCTGCATTCCAACTGTTGTCTCGGCAGTGTTTTTCCTGTTGCAAGGTGAATTACGTTGCTGCGTCTTCCATTCTGGGGCTGTTGCTGAGTCGTTCTACCAAACTAAACAGCCGCTCTGGCTGCCCTCTGTCTAACCTTGCATCTAACTCCAAAGACTTCCCTGAATCCTTAGCAAAGCTTCTGGGAATGATATTTCTCTACTTTGGCACGCCACTGACCTGCTGTAGATATGTATTTGCTTTTTTTTCAAATGATGCTATCATATTTGTTCACTATTTATCAGACTAACATTATCACTGCTGTATTGACCTCTGTTTGTCTGGGACACCTATAAAATGTTGCATATTTACGCTACAATATGTTCCAAGATTTTTTTACTTACTTATTGCACTGAACTTGTAATATTGCAGTTCAATTTTAGATAACGATACGAAATGCAAATAAAGCCTCAATCAGTTCAGCGATTACACATTTACACTTTTAGTCCCAGGTGGCTCTGCGTGGTCCACAGGTTCATAGCTCCTAATCTCACATTGTATGAACATTAGAACGCTGTGTTTATGAATCGTAATGACATAATCCACATTATCATATCACATGATGTAATGGTATATGTGTGTTTATATGCTTAAGGTTTTTAGGCTGTGGGTCAGAGGAATATTTGAGTTTGTACTTTTTGTGGACAGATCACCATTGATGGTTGATTCTGATTGAAGTAGAAGCGATCATTTAACGTTGTTAGCTGCCTACTATGTTTCCAAACGATAACTATGTTTGCAGAGAAAAAGGTGATAACTTTGCAAGAGTTTGCTCTGGTGCAGCAATGTCTTTACATGACCAGATATTTATTGTCTTTCAAGAATGAAGTCAGTCCAGCAGTGTTGATGTTTTTCAAATTCTGATCTCTTTTTCATAATGTGTCACTTTGTTATTGTTATGACGTTAGAATATTTGCAACGCGTCAAATATGTACATTCCAGATGTTAACGCTCGTGAACACGGAAGTCACCAGCGTGTCGCCGGGCTTTGTCATAAAAGGTTAGGAACATGTGCAATTAATCATAAGATTTGTGCAACGCAAGAGGTATTGTTTCAAAATCCATCATAATGTCAGTGCTTTGCAGGCATCCGTGTCTCACAATATGCCATCCAAAAGCCCACAATGGGAGACATGTCAGGTGTAAATTAGGTGGCATACAGTGACCCCAAGCTGTTCCAGCTTTGCCTAATCCACAGCGAGGACACAATGAGACTCGCTGATCCCCTTGACTTAGGCGCTCAAACACCATTTATGTAATTCGTAAAATATAGTTCATGGATGCGATGACAGTATGTTCATATGGATGGTTCCATGTTAACGTCACTGGAAAAAAATCTCATCATCAG
The DNA here is from genome assembly GCA_900303265.1 of Brotula barbata. NCBI lineage: Eukaryota > Metazoa > Chordata > Actinopteri > Ophidiiformes > Ophidiidae > Brotula > Brotula barbata. The sequence goes on along the minus strand of OMNV01000960.1, from coordinate 517 downwards.
CTTGTTGAGATGACGATGCAGAAGATGCAAAATTCATTAAATGTGTTCTTGTGATTTCATAAATTTACAAAAGAAAATATACAGCAACTGACAATTGAGCTTGTTTCTAAAAGATCCTAATAAACAGACACACACAGGCAATTAATGAAAACATTGTTCTAAACTTTTTAATGCTATCTCCAATTTTCCTCTCATACTTATGTTTATCTTCACACACTCCTCATGGAACAAAGCCACAGTGACTTAGTGCTCCTGTATTTGGGTAAGATGGACTTGCTAATAAGTATGTTTATAATGAATGGTTCAGTTCAGCGCTCTTAACTCGCGAGACACGTGGTCGAACGGAACATGTTATGTCAGCTGATTGTACTTTCTCATGATGTCTTTAAGTGTGTTTGCACGTGTTTTCTCATTGTTTCCATTCAGTTTCCCCTTCATTCCGCGTGCCTTTATCAGCATCAAGCTGGACAAACAGCTGCAGCCTTGCACCAAGAACCCAGTGGCAGCTGGTCATTTA
>OMNV01000956.1:0-11825 GCA_900303265.1 Brotula barbata | reverse complement strand
CTCACCCAACCCCCCCCTCCTAATCCTTCCCCACCTCCCTCTCTCAGGCTCTCTTTAGCCAAAGTCCACCAGTCTGTCCCATGTGTGAGTATTTGTGTTGTGTGTGTGGGTGTGTGTCTGCATGAATTGTCATTAACCATTTGCGCCACTGTTTATACAGGTGGGCCACTGTGGTGTGATCCCTCCTCCAAGACACCGAGTAGATGGTTGTGTGTGGTGTGATGGTGTGTGTTTGTGTGTGTCCATCCATCTGCTGGCTGAAGGATATAAAGGAAGGAGGGTCTGACCTTGTTTTGACACAGTTACAGTGGTGGAACACCTGCTCTATCTCGATTGCGCACACACCGTTCTGCAAAGTCACCTAATCAGATGAATAATGTTGGGCTTAAACTAAGAGTGATGCAGAGTCCTGTACGGGGTTGTATTGTTACTCCACAGTGCAACATGGTGGCACTTTGCCCTGCTGGGGCCAAAAAAGACCATATAGACCGATCCCTTCTTGTGAAATGGGAAGAGAATATTTGATGGTTTTTGTGACAAAGATCCTGCTGGCATGGTGACAGAGAAGTGGTCTTAGTTATGGCAGTAAACCTGTTGTTAGTGGTAGTTATGCCCAACAAATACACCTTTTTAACACCCGATAAAGGCTTGTTGTAGCCGATGTTCGTTGGTTTAGTGATTGGTTTAGTCAGGATCTAGGCTTAGGCTTCGCTCTGACAAGAAAGGAGTAACTTAATATCCATTTTTTCTTTCAAGTATGCATGTATTTCATATATGCTTGGATAGCACTTTGCTTCAGTCAGTTTCTACAAGTCTCAGTATTCTTCTGTTCGTGTGTAGTAACACATCCTTGTCTGCTTTGCATATTATGTACATACTGAATGCATTTCCATGTGCATATATTTGCAGACAAGTAAGTTTTCGTTTGTTTTTTTTATTTGTCTTATGACCCTCTGTGTACTTTTCCATATGTTTTTATACTTGTATGGTTTATTCACTTCAGCTGTGTGCCGGTGTTTCCCCACCATTCTCTTTTCAGTCGTGCTGTAGGGAATTCTTTTGCTTTCCATGCCTTTGCCTCTTTCTCATTCCCCTGCTCCGTGTGGAATGGGTGCTGGTCCCCCAAAATAACCGGCCACAGATGTTAAAGAGTGCAGAGTGGGATGGGGTGGATGACCCTCCATTCCACACACAACCCCAAAGAAGCATTAGAATAAAAAGGAGAAAAAAATGTGTAGACCTCTGTCAGGCCTCCGGCTAACTAACAAGGCCTAACCAATGAGAGCAGAGGCACCAGTAAATAGTGGGATTAATGTAATGTTTGTAACGTTTTTTAATTATTATTTTATTCTTGTTAGTTGAGGGCACTTTCCCCTTTTAATTCCTGGTGTAGTTTATTAAATCATCTGACCTGACCCATATCTCCAGCCGTATCAGTGAACGTATCATTGACTTGTTGGTAGCAAGTCAGTGGTCCTCTTTCCTTTGTCATGGGGAGATCAGGACAGAGATAGTGAGAACTGTCTCACCATTCAATCACACACTGGAAGTGCTCTACAATGGCCCTTAAAGTGGCTGTGGTTGGTTACCAAGGTCTCATCCGTCTAACAGATGTGTAGGTGCCCTTGGAGTTGTTTAAAGAAGGCCAGCCTCTGTTTGGAAGCTCTTAAAGTGCACATTTTCGGGAGTGATGGAGACCACTTTGTTTTGTGTATGCTTTTCTCTTGTGTCTGAGTGGACTTGGAGAAGCCAGAGGATTTGGAGTGAGTATAGTCCCAGGGCGATGGGAAAGGGTCGCTGAGGTTGAACAGGGTAATATTCTTTGAGTTGTCTACCACTGCTAATGCCTTTTGTGTGCCTTATTTTTTCCAGACATCATAACAAGATCCGCAGTATCGATGGCAGGCGGAGCAGAGACCTGGTTTCTTTGGAAACTCTGGATATGAGCAATAATGACATCACTGAGCTACGAAGCCACTGCTTTCCTGCTGGCCTCCAAATCAGAGACCTGTAAGTACAATCTGAGAATATATCTGCGGATGTTACCCACCAATCTGTGGCTTCCTTAGAACTTTGAGTATTTAATCAGATCAGAATGGTGATACTCCTCATATGATGATTAGCTAAACGTATGTGGGGTTAACAAAAAAATAGGTACCGTAAAAGCTGAGTCAGACAAAATAACAGGAATTCGAAACCTCCCAACCTTCATACTCCCGTCTCTGCTTTTGCCGGCACCAGATGTTGAGCCAAATTCAGAAGTCTTTCACTGCAAAAACACTGATGTCTCATCTGAAGTTACTGGTTCCTGTACTGACTTTCTGTGCACCAGAATCTTTCTGGTACGGTGCGCAGTGGACCATGACATCACGGGCTGCACATTGAAGACCCCAGTTGATGTTTAATGGACCACCATTGTGAAGCAACAGCGGCAATGATGGTGAAAAAGTATAGAAACTAAAACAGTGCATCAGTAATCAGTCAAGGACACCAATGCACTTCGGGTAATGTGTTGCAGTCCACAGATTCAAAACAAGTTTGAGATGTTGCAAAAGAAAACTGAAGCTATGTGAGCAAAATTAATTTGAGCTGGGGAAAGGTGTTTTTTGTGAACACCAAACCAAATAACCAAGCTCAGAAAACTTGAAAGGAGTACGGGTTGCAGGAAAGACTTCAGCAGGGGTTACAGGACAATGCAGAACAAAAGCTGGACTGTGTTATGAGTCGCCTGAAGAACGTCATCACGCCCTTCACTTGGTTAACAAGTTGGTGCAAATGCATAAAAACTTAATGCCAAAACAATCTGTGTCTGTGTTTCAGATACCTGAGCAACAACAAGATCAGCGTGTTGGAGCTCGGAGCTCTGGACCATCTGGGTTCCACTCTGCAGATCCTGAGACTGAGTCGAAACCGAATCAGTCAGGTCCCAGTGAAAGCATTTCAGCTGCCGAGGCTCACCCAGCTGTGAGTACCACTGGATTTCATCCATTTAACAACATTCTTCTTTTGTTAGGAGAGTTGTGCTGCAAATAGGAGTTTTTGGCCTTTGGAGGGAGTATGAAGGGAGTGGGGTTTGTCGTGTGTGTTGATCTAGCTGTGTGAAGCGCTATTAGTGTGAGCTATATCTCTAGGGGTAGACAAGGTCTGACTTGGTAAACAGTGGAGTCACATTATCATTGATTTATTGCCTTCATCCATATCCTCAGAGTAGTTAGTTCATTCCCCATAGCGTGCTCCATTATCTCCGTCCAACTTCCCTCCAGCGTAGCAGTGTGGTAGACTCATATGTAGCTCAACACCTCCATTCTAGAGAATGAAGGGACTGGAGTAATGGGAGTCTCCCCCATTGTGGCTCCCAGCAGTTTCCCCAGGTGTCTATTGTTGGACAGGTGGCCCTGATGACACTGTATCTGCACATGCTAGTGGTGATGCACATTAGACACAAAAGAGCCGTGTGGATGTTTGTCTTTGTGAACCTGGGGGCTTTTACAGCCATCACACATACGTGACAGATTCACGGTTAGTGGTCGTTGCATAGTTTTTCACATCTTTCCTTACGATCTTACTCATTGAGTTGAACAATTATCCACGTCAGATTTCTGCAGACATGGCCGGCTCATAACTTGACCCTTGTTTGTAAGGTAAAGCCTGTGGGGATACAGTGTTGGCCCCATGCCCCAGGTGGACACCACTTGTTAAGATGGGAGTTCTTAGGGACAAAATGCTCTTACTTTAGAATGTAAGCTACAGGACTCATGTGGTTTTGAGTTCAGTGAGTGCAGTATTACTTGGTTATACCGCTTTGGTATTTAGAACTTTAAATGGATCAGCAGCTTAGGTATGATTTAACGCCTCACTGATCAGTTGCTACATTTTTATTTGTGTGTTCCTCCTCCCGCCCTGCAGTGAGCTGAACAGGAATCGTATCCGTCAGGTGGAGGGACTCAACTTTCAGGGTCTGTCCAGTCTGGAGGTGCTCAAGCTTCAAAGAAACAACATCAGCAAACTGACAGATGGAGCCTTCTGGGACCTGGCCAAGATGAAAGTGCTGTATGTAAAAACATCAGTTTGTTATTATGACACGTTTGTGCAGCATTAATTTGCTCAATCCGAAGAGCACCCTGGCTGTTTGTGACTGTTCTGTCGCATAGGAAACCATTTCTTAGTCCTTGGAAGATATCATGTACATTCAACGCTGACATCATTCTTATTGTAATTATACTGTATTAAATCCTTGCCAAATTTCTACAGTGAGTGATCAAGTAGAACCACAATAGAACCCCATCAAAACCTTAACAGATCAAAAACTAAGTATCTGAATTCTCAAATCTGAATAAACTGAACCGTGTCAGATCCTATTAAGCAATCTTAAACGTTAACAAGTCTTTATCTCAAGATCCCCAGATTCCCAGCATGTGAACAGTGTAATACTTGTGTCTCTCTATTTCCTCTCATGTAGTCATCTGGATTACAACAGCCTGACGGAGGTGAACAGTGGCTCACTGTATGGCCTGACATCCCTTCAGCAGCTTTTCCTCAGTAACAACTCAATCGCCCGCATCAATCCTGATGGATGGAAGTTCTGCCAGAAGCTGAGGGAGCTGTAAGTAAAGTACCAGCATTTAAACAAACTCTAGCACCAGATGTCAAATATCTTTCAGCAGACATTGGTTAACATTCCTAAACATGGAATGACGACTTCAGTGGGTGGGTTAAGGGCAATAAAGGCGATGGTTGCACCTAGTGTTTTAAGAATATACACGATTCACCACCAAAATTGGATTTTCCCTGGATTCAGATCAACCTTAATCTAAAAAGTGCAAGTGGTTTGAATCAAAATCTAATGAGGAAAGAGACTTAGCTTTAAATTCTTGCATTTCGACTTTTTGTCTCTATAGGGATCTAAATCCTGTGCTGTGGCTTTGTCCTATAGCCTGAGAACTCAACACTCCTCTTCCCCAGCCATATCATCCACCTACCTTACGAGGGTTAAATGACATTGTGCTTAAACACTCAATACGCTACGCTATTCTCAGGATAAGCCTTTTTATCCCATAATTAGAGCAGAGCTTGACAGCACTTAAGCTCTTCGACAAGACTTTTTGTACTCTGGTCTGAAGCGCCGGGTTTTGGCAAACTGGCATGTAATCCTCTGTCGGTTGTGTTGTTGTAATTACACTGAAGGATCGCCCCCACAGCCTTTGTACAGCAAATGAGGAGTTATTATCCACGACTTTTGTGTTGTGTTGACTGACTGTTGTATTGCCGCCGCAAAGTGGTCCGCTCAGTCGAGCCATTGCTAACTGCGAGGTTGCCTGGGGTATTTGCGGTGCCTTTGTTTGTTTATGTGTAACAGTCTGGAGGGATGGAGAGATAGATAGGCGTATTGCCTCCCCCTCATCCCTGTTAGTTTGCTCAGTATATCTCAATGTCGTTTCCTATGCACCCGTCTGTGAATGACAGATTGCTCCCCGAGGCCATCCTCCTGGGTCCGTAACCGTCAGTTGTTATAATATTTTATTACGTAGGGTCATGACGACCGCGTGACTGATAGAAGAGAGAGACAGGTCTTTATGAGCAGCCTGTTATTACATTCCGAATGGACCAGGCTGAGCTAGTCATCAGGGAGAATCTCTCCACACATGACTGGTCAAGCAAACCTGAGGCCAGACCACAGAGAGGGCAATAAATGCACAATACTGCCTTTGACCACCGTTTGAAAGATACCACTATGTGATCTATCATTTATCATACGAATCACTGCAGTGCAAAACACATCTACTTTTAAGTACCAACAAGCAATTCAACTTTTTTGCTGGGATCGTGTGGCATCAAGTTCAATATAATAAAAAAAAAGTATAAATCTGAAATGAATCACATTATGGAGTGCAGCAAACATGAGAAACAGTCTATTCTCCAGGGGTTTACCACAGGCTCAAGTGGTCAAATAAATTGAGGTTGTAAATAAGTAAAGTTCCAAACAGATTTTTTTTTCAATTCTCTGTCTGGTTAGCACCTCAACTTGAATGTCTGCTAAGCCCATTTTGTGTTAACATCTTGTGGTGAGGAAATCAGGCACAATGGAAAAACTCATCCCACAGTGGCAAATTTGACATTGAATTAGCCATGAAATCTCAGCGTAATGATGTTGCGAGTTGCCTCAGTGCCTGGCCAACCTGTCATCTTCCTCCAGACCTCACACAGTACATTTCTCCTTCTCCTTTTTCCCCTCGATCTCTCACTCTCTCTGTCTGTGTCTGCCTCTCTGTCTCCTTTTTTTCTGCCATTTGCTCTCTCTCACTCTCCAGGAATCTGTCGTACAACAACTTGACTCGTCTGGATGAAGGCAGTCTGGCTGTGCTGGGGGACCTCCACTCCCTCCGTCTGGGCCACAACTCCATCAGCCACATCACAGAGGGAGCCTTCAGGGGCCTCAAGGCCGTACGCGTCCTGTAAGTGCATCCCCCAACCCTTACTACCAAGCCCCAGACAGCCCCTAGACCCTCCTATAAGAGATTTGCCCCTGTTGACGATAAGATGTGCCACATGGGAGCAGTGAAAGCTGAGATTGTTAATATTGGTGTTTCCTCTGTGATATTTGATATATGAGTTACATAGTCTCTTCAGTTGATTTTAGAAAGCGGGACTGTTTGCTTTTCCTCGGCCGATGATTTTATCGCTTCGATCTCATTTGCATTCATGTTTATTCATGACTAATTTCACTTTCAAGAAGTGTGCATGCACCACTATTGTCACGGTTTCTGTGGCAACTTTTTTTCTCTGTCGCTAGCTGTAGCTATTTATTTGTTTGTCTGGTGGTTCTCAACCACTTTGGATGCACAAATGTTCTCCGTCCGTTACCTCCTTACAGATCCTCCGCTCTCCTTTTTCTTATAAAGCCATGAAAAGCACAGAGGGTTTTGTTCCCTCTGATCCACTTTTTATACAAAAAGCCCAAACAGACCTGAAGAAAGAAAGGACGGGAGTGAAAGAAAGTCAGGGGAGAGATTCCAGAGAGTGGCTCAGAGGGTTTGGCTCCCAACCAACCTGGCTGCACATCTCGAGAGAGCCAGAGACAAGACTTTGCCTGAGCTCGCTAGACCAGAATCAGGATTCTTTTGTTGGCCAAGAATATGTACAAGGAATGTGTCTGGGTGCTTACTCCTGCCTCTCCACATAAGTAATTAAAAACACAATCCTATACATATTTATAAAGAAATACCTATGCGATGAGAGATGTGGACAATGCACTTAGAGAATTATTGCACATTGTCCAGAATGGTGTCAGTGCAACATGCTACAAATATGGACATAATGAAGATTATGATACTCTCTGGCCCTGGATGTGAATGGTTCCTTATTTGGGGTGAGGGTGCAGTCCATGGTTGGTGTGGATGGTTGAGTGGATGATGCCCTGCAGCCTGCAGATGTCCTGTTTGGAGGATGAGAGGAACCACGCTGTGATGATGCGAGGATGGACTCCTTGATGATGACGTAGTAGTGGACCATCGTGGCCTGTGGCAGGTGGAATTTGTCCAGCTGTGACAGGAAGTACTTACTCTGTTGTGATTTTTAGTCATGGAGTCAATGGTGGCCTCCCATGTGAGGTCTTTAGAGACCATCGTCCCAAAAGACTTCTATGTCCCTGTTGTTGAGACAATTTTGTTATCGCTAGTGAGGTCGTTAAGGAAGAGTTAAGTCCACTGTCACTGGCAGCATTTTGAGGATGTTAACCACCAAGTTGTTTTGAGGGCACCAGGATGCCGTCTGTGCTCTGTCCCTTCCTGTTGGTAGGCAGATTTGTCACCTGTTGGGATCAAACCCATTAGGATTGTCCTCCACAAACTTCAGGGTCCATGGAGTTGCAGCGTTGGTGTAGAGGAGAGCACACAGCGCTGTTAGGCTTCAGTGCCGAGGGTTTGACTTGTGCTCTTCATTCTCTGATGAGGACCCGAGTCCCTGATTTGGACCTCGCATGATATGTGTCTACATCCGTCCTTCTCCAATAAAATGAATAAATGAAATAAGATACAGCCCGTCTGTCACTGTTGCTTTTATGACGGTATTTTTAGTTACGTTTAAGTTTTTTAATATGAAGTTGATCAACGGTATGCATTTGTGTCTCTGTTAACAGAGTTTAAAGGCAGACATGTAAATAATAACATTGGGTTATTGATGCAGAAAGATTAAAAGCACATATATCAGTATATATATATATATATATATGTAAGCATACTTATGGTGATACTACTACTAATAATAATACTAATGCTGATAGTACCAACCTGATCTTGATATCATGCGATAAGACAAGCCACCCTCCTTCCCATAACATCATTTAACAGAAGTCAGGTCACATTTAAACTTTGTCATCTTGGAAACATTTCCTCTGTGTCTGGTCTTGGCGTCCTCTCCTTCTCTTTCTCTCTGTCACATTCACTCTGTCTTTGAGGCAGGCCTAATCTAATCAGTGGAGGGGAGGACAGGCATGGGCCCGGTGCTGAAAAGGAGCCGGTGGAGGTTTAATTGGGCCTGTGCTGCTAGTCGTGCCGGCATGGGGCTAGAGCCCGCATTGGGGTGTGAAAGCTCCAAACAAGCCAGGCTGCGCTCTAATTCAGCCACGGGGGTCGGTGGCTCTTCAGGGCCCTCTCTCTCATCCCCAGTCCCCTGCCCTATGGCCCCCACCGCTGGCCTTGCTGTAACAAGGCAACAGCCATTCACATCCACCCAGCCAGAAAGAGTAGGAAATTGGCAGCCCAATCCAGTCCAACCAAGACAGCAGCCAGTGGAAGTTGAAAAGAAACAGAGGGGATAAGGGAGGCGTGGAAAGCAAAGCAAAGAGGAGGAGGGCAGTGGGTGCTATTGTGGAGGTGTGGGGGGGTTTGCTAACCATCAAGCTCAAAGGCCTTCGTCAAGTTTGAAAAAAGCCCTAAACTTTGAATTCCTTTGAGGAGCGCAGCAGCTCGTACTTCTCCATCTGGACGTGCCTTTGTTTTTTGTTTTTTGTTTTGGCTTTCTCTTATCGCTCGCCTTTCGGACTCCATTCATGGATTCACCTTCAGCAGTAACTTGGTGGATGGACCCTGTGAGAGGAAGCAAATAAAGTGCATTCAGCAAGTGCACCGAATGCACTCCAAAAAGTCTTTCTTTGCCCTTCTTTGTGGCTTTCTTTGAGCCCGGTCTGTCCCTGTCTGGTTGAGCTCTGTCACTGACCTCATTAAGACCGCTGGCTTTGGTTTTGGCTGCGCTGTACCTGCCACCATCGGACAAGCAGGCCCGAATGTCTGGCCCTCACAAGGCATTGTGTTCTTGCCAATCTCTCCATGCCATCATGAATTATACATGTGTTTGCCTGCATTGGGTTTGCCTTTGGACACAGACAGACTGACACACACACTCACAAGCACACACTCACATGTACAATCCTCCACCCCTCTAAGGAAAGAATTTGCTTGGTTGGCAGAGCAGAGCGGTAGAGGGGCTCTTAAGGCCAGGTGCAGGGGGTTGGGGGGGTGTGAGTGAGGGGGGGTAACCTGTGACTTCCAGACCAGCCTCTGCCAGGGCTATGAATTGCTTCAGCACTGGCAGACCCTGTCCCTTTTCTTCTATTCCCCCCTTCCTTCTCTCTTATGCCCTCTTTTCTCTCATTCTCCACAGGGAGCTGGACCATAACGACATCTCTGGCACAATAGAGGACACCAATGGGGCCTTCTCTGGGCTGGATAGCCTCAACAAGCTGTGAGTGTCTCCCTCGTTCTTTCCTCTTTTCTGCCTCTGCTTCACTTTCGTTGCTAATCAGAAAAAGAAGAGCCTTCTCTTGTCTGCTTCCAGATTCCTCGCCCCAATGTGAGGCACTGCTGTTCAGTAGTTTGAGATATCCTTCGTCATGAGACAGTTTAGCCCTTCGTTCCAGTGGATCTTGACAAATAGTTTTTCTACAGATTAATCGTTCGCATTTATTATATCGTTGTTTCTCTGTGGCTGGGCCAAGATGAGTTTGTTATGAGAAGGAGGAGCAATGCAAAGAACTTTAAAAACCTGTTTTTCCTGATGGCCCGTCAGTAATTACTTCATCAAGTCAGCTCGTGAAAAGGTCAATGTCAAAAGTTAGCGAGTTGAGAAATTAGAGCAGACTTGGATTTTCTGGCATTCGGTGGCTGTGCACAATCATCAACCTGCAGGATGAAAAGATGATGTCCAGCCAAGATGGTTCCCAGTGTGAGGACTGGTCAAAGAGAAAGAAGGGGAGAAACGGCCAGAGAAAGGGCTTTTCTTCCAGCTGGCAGGGGATCGCTCCCCAATAGGCTTATTTCTATTTCTCCTCTATTCCTCCACTCTTCTCGTCCCTCTTTCCCATTCCCTGTTGTTAGGAACTGAGAGAGGGTGAAATTGAGGGTTGCATTCAGTCACCAACATCAAACGCCTCATACACCCTGCCCTCTGACCCTGCCCCTTTTGTCAAAAGCGTTGGCGGAAGCTGCTCGCTGAATCCCAGCACTGGCAACATAGACATAAACCTAGCAAGGCATGGGAAAAAGAAATGCAGAAAAGAGAGGGACGGGGTGAGACATCAAAGTGTCCACCATGCACAAAGCAGCATGTGAATACCACCACATGGGAGGAAAGAGCGGTCTTATAGGTCGAGGCCCAATAAGACACGTTTCTAACATTCTGTCGTCATGTTGTGCATACAAATTTAGGGCTTTACTGGTAACATGTAGTGGTAAAGATCGATCAGAAGGTGGACCAGGTAGCCTTTTAAATGTCTACTCTGAATCATAAACGCCACGATCAGACTGAAATCAGACTGAACTGTCATCGCTGTCATTCAGTGAGTTAATTCTTATGTCAGTTCAGTCTCTAATGCTTCGTCCATCAATCATCATGAACATCCTGCACGTGCATTTCAATATTTGATAATTATCCATTCATGTGCGCTATTTATTCTGCATTTTTTGTCTTAACCTTTGTATATAAACAGAGCTAAACAGAACAGAGCCTTCACAATGAGCTGAGACGGTTTTTGTTGTCCTCTCCACATTCTGGTGTGTAGACATGAAGTCGCGGTGAGAATGCTGGCATTTGTACCAAACGTCGCGTCGGAAAGGATTTGCCAAATTAGTTTTGTTTTTTACTCGTGGAGTCTGTGGAAAGCCTCGGCGAATTGATGCACCAACACAGGGGTCTTCACTGGGAGCCAACCAGTCGTGTCTCCTCTTCCTGTCAAGTGAAGGCTAGACAGGGAGGAGGAGGAGTGGAGGGATAGGGGTGAGGGTGGACTGGAACGTGGAATCGGTGGAATAGCAACACATTTTCTGGCTCAAACCAGGCTTGACAAGTCCATACACATGTGCACATGCTTACACGTATGTCCTTACAAGCTCCCAGGCTGCCTCGCTCAAATCAGCCCATACCGTCCACTTAAACACACACGCAGGCAAAGCCCCGCCCCCTGTCATCGCTATTAAATTCTACTAAAGATAAAAGTGGTCTTTGAAGAGCAGTCAGACCCTGAGTGCCCCACCTTGACCCCATCCAATCTCCCTCACCCTTCCTCCCAGCTAATCTCCGCACAGTTCAGATTTCCAATACCTCAATCCCCTCAGTCTTATCAGATTCAGCCTTGCTAATTGTGCTTCTCTCCCTCTCCCTCTCCCTCTCGCTCACCTCCCCTCCTCTACTCCATCCCTTCTCTCCCTCTCCCTCTCTCCCGCTTCATCTATCGGCACCCTTCATGTTTGGAAACGGCAGGACTCTGTTTGGAAACAAGATCAAGTCGGTGGCCAAGAAAGCCTTCTCTGGCCTGGAGACCCTGGAACACCTGT
>OMNV01000954.1:17206-50698 GCA_900303265.1 Brotula barbata | reverse complement strand
CTCCCAGCAACCATTGTCACCTCGTCGGTGCCGACGTCCGTGGGCGGTCACATGATGTACCCCAGTCCACACACGGTGATGTACACCTCCTCGCCCGCGTTGGCTGACGGGGGGCTGGCCGTGCTCAACACCTTCTCCCAGGGGACGTCGGCCATGCAGGTGTCCCACGCGCAGGCCCAGGACACAGGTGAGATGCCGTCCCTCCCGGCGGTTTGGTCGTCCGGCCGCGTCCTCCGCGGCGAAAGGCTTCACGCGTTTTGGTCTGTGTGTTTTCAGGCGCAGTCCCTCAGGTGTTCCTCACGGCACCTCCAGGCACGGTGCAGATTCCGGTCTCGGCGGTGCAGCTACACCCAGTACGGCAAGATCTGCATTTCACAAGTGAAACTCTCATATTCCCCTTTGCACCCAGCATGCCACCAGAGCGCACCAATGCATCCTAACAGAGCACCTGCACAGAGAGCCTCAGAGCTTTGGCTTTCTGCTGCTTCTGTGTGGCAACGATTGGCTGCTTCACCTCTGACTTCACACACACTGTGCACACTCGAGAGAGGGAAAAAAATTCATAAATCGATCGATCGCTGCAGGAGGGCTACGACCCCACCGATACGGGAGTTTGATACAGATATCGACGCTTAAGAGTACTAAACATTTGATTTAGGTTTACTGGCAGGATATGTCACAGATAAATACACATAATAGTAAATGAAGAGAGCCCAGTATTGAACAGCTTTATTCAGAAGTGTGTTAAATGCATATAAGTAACCACACATAAAAACAGAACTAAAACTAAATGAAGCAGAAAAGTAGAAACAAACGTTAATTATTCATACACTCGTTGCATTTTTTGTCAGCTATCTGCCAACACACTGTTAAGAGTTTGGAGTGTGGTGATGAGCTAACGTCAGCGATGATCGTGGCTTGATGATGTATCAGTGGGGGGTGTGTGTAGCAGTGCATGGATCAGGCCTGAATGTTGAATGTCACTTACTGGTTTTTATGTTCCATAGAGGAAAGCAGAAGGTAAGACGTGACAGTAAATTGACAACTGACAACAACCCTATATCTCCATCTTTATTTTTTGTATCTTGGTGGTAGAAAAGAATCGGGACACTTTTACTTCATGTTAATCTCCGTGTGTGGGCTGCAGTGTGTGGTGCGATGGGATGGCTTGTGATTGGCTGACGGGGGGGCCTCGTGCCGCGTGCTGACCGGCGACTGTTTGTGTTCCAGATGGTGATTGGACAGCAGTCGAGCGGCAGCAGCAGTAACCTGACGGAGCTACAGGTGGTCAACCTCGACGCAGCACAGAATGCTAAGGGTGACTGACAGATGGCTGCACACACACACACACACACACACACACACACTCGCACTCACACACCAACACAGACAGACTCACTGACGTTATTTATTGATGCCTTCCCACAGAAATTCACGTCACACCTCTGAATGTGGCTTTTCATATTTACACACAACCAAGGGCGTACGTGCGGCTGAGCCTTTTGGTGTATATCCATATATTCACAAACAAACGCATAGAAATATTTCACTACATCCAGTTTTCTATGCTGTTAGATGGTGTTATTTTTGTGTGCGTGTTTTCTTGAAAATGTACAATTACGTATGCACACTCGCACACTGCAGGCGCCACAGCTTCACACCAGCCAAAGACATTCATTTGTCTGAATGTTCCAGTGTGAGTTCATGTGCACGAGCGTGTGTTCGTATGTGTGCATATGTGGGGTTTGTAAATGGGCGGGGAAATGCATATCGACTTATTTGACAGTTGAAATGTACATAATCCTTTTTTTATTGAAAACTTGTATTTTTAGCTCAGTTTAGTTTGTGCGATGGCATGTAGTTGTTTTTTACGTAGTGGTTTTGTATGTACATGAAAATGATTTGCATAACAAAATGGAATATTTACACATACTATATGTAAATTAATTTAATATACCAACATTTTGATTTCCTGCCATGCTAGTGGGAGTTTTCACTACACGATGAGGAAAGAATGCTGTTTTTCTACATTTTTGTGACATTCAACTTGAGGAACTGGGTCACGAAATGTCAAACTTATAATTCAGTGTTCCATTCTCTAGCTGAGAAGACATTTCAGTGTTGAGTGTAGAAACTATAGCATGGCTGTATATGGAACTATAGGACAATCGGATGCATATTAGATCTTTTAATTCCATTGGCAGATGCTCGCATCATGTGCAATTTCTGCACAGAAACTGAACAACAATCCTGAGACCATTACCGGTCGCACAGAATTTATGTAACTATATTACATACAAAACTGGGACAGATCCAAAGCCAGGTCTGTGTACTTAAGGAGAGATTTCACAACAACAACAAATGAACTGTTTGCTATTCGGCACTGGTCCTTCAATGCAACTGGACATGCCGTTGGGTCACCTAGCCCAAATTGTGAATGACTCTCAGGCAGTAGATGCACCGTTACTGTACTGACTGGACAAGATAAGATGAGCGGTGAAACATCTTCAGGTCTTAACAGCAAATCCAGTTGCCTTGAACTGATATCAAATTATGTGAAAACTCCTTTATAGATGAATTTGTAAACCTGTTGCTCTGTTTTATCTCCACCAGACCGTAGATATGAACTTTGTTCTCATGTGATGGGACTGTTGATCTCAGTCAGGCTGTGGGTGAAACCCTCGCCCTGTAAAGGTAAAGCCACTGTTAGTGCGCCCACAATGCTGTACTACTACAGCAGCAGTGATGGTATTTTTTTTAAACAACAAATTTAATGTTTCATTAATTTGATGGCCCTGGCTGACTGCAATCTCACTCTGTACCTCAGTAAGCATGTTGAGAATGAAACATGTTAAGACTGGGAGCCTTCTCTCCGCACCATAGTGCCTCTTTTCAACAGTTTCTCAAACACTGCAAGGAAAATTTAGTTTGCTTTACCCCCAACCATCTCACATGACTTCAGGCCTTTCATAAGATTTTCTGTTCTGACCGGAGATTAGGTGTCAGACTGCTGCAGTATTAGCACGATGACTGAGCAGGACACACCAGAAGCCAAAGAGAAAGTGACAGATGATGATGCTGTACCCATGCTGGATTATGGTGCTGTTAAAACAGGTTTGAACAGAAAAGAAACAACATCAAGGCATTTTTACAGTCAGTAACACGTTCCCTGTACTGGTTAATCAGAAACGATCATTTCTAAGGGGGATTAATGAATAATGAGTTAGTGGTTTTTACCTTGTCATTTAAAGGTGAATGGTTATTTTGTGTATTTTTGTTTTGTTGTACAGATTTTTTTGTAATAAAAACAAGGAAACAAAATGAACTGACCACAATATTTTTTTTTAATTGGGACGGAGGATGTTAAACAAAAACCATGATGTTCTGATTGGAGCCTAGTACATTTGTATAACAGCTAAGTTTGAGATGGCTGATAAGGAATAAAGCATAATAAGCATTGGGAGGCAAGAGGAAAGAGCATGCACCTTACCTTAAGATATGCATTACACAATCACAAAATCAAACTGGCCGTGAGATGAGGTACATCTCATTTCACAGCAGAGTAAAGCAGCAACAGAGTTTTTAAACATGATTAAATGCGGCAATATTTACCAAATGATACAGTGATTGGTCTGAGCTGGCATCAGCCTGAAAATACGAGTCACAAACCAAACAAATTCTATGTAAGAAGATAAAAGCATATTAAGGTGACAGCCAAACCCAGTTAAGCAGATTATCCATAAACAAGGATTTTAGAAGTCCACAGTGTCAATAAGGCATCAGATCTCCCTGTCGGTGTCCAAAGAACAAAGTGCGGACAGATAGGAATCATCACAGACGGCTGGACTGCCTTTTCTTTTTTTTTTAAACAATGACAAATTATGTATCGGCATGCATTTACACCAGGTAGTATCTCTATTGCTATTGTACACATACAATATACAACTGTACAGAAATAGTTGGAAATAGTCTTAAAAAATGTGCATGATTGAGAAGTTTAAAAAAAGTTTCCCGTTAAAATAGAAATGTTCCTCCTGGTGCACCCTCCTATTTTTGGTTCATGGAACAAAATCATTTGGACAAACAAAAAAGCTTTTGTGTATTTGTATATGTACACTATGAACAAGGATGAAAGGCCATGTGCAAATCGGATTCAACGCAAGCTGTTGCATATGTAGCATTGGCGCTCGAATGACGCGACCAGAAATACAGGGAAAAAAATGTCGCTCCAAGACAAGGGACGCATGGCTATACACACACACACACACACATGAACATGAGATAAATTAAGACCTTTTTTAAGAACAATTCAAATATGATGTAATGAATCACGGGTTCGTAGATAAACGTACCCGTGCCAACCAAAGCAAATCCATTTCAGCACCACACATCACTTTGAGGACATTTCCATGTCACGTCCAACCCTGATGAAAAGTAATACTGCTAAACAACTGTTATCCCACAGAAGTCACGGTGATTTATGGGCCAACTCAGAGCTCTCAGAATAAACTACGCCTACAATTTAATGATGTGAACCGACAGGACGTGGACATAGAAGTGACATCGTAAAGAATCACTTTGACAGACCAAAAACTAGAAAGTGAAATTTAACACTGAGTCTGCAGCTCAACCTGACCAAAACTGAAGCGGCTAAGAAACACAATTGGTCTTTTTCCACGGATGCCAACTTGACCATTCTTTAAAAAAATAAAAATAAAAAGCAGGAATAACTTGGGAGAACGTAACAAGTGCAACATCCACGTGATCTGTGCGTAAATATCATATCAAGTGGTGAACGGTAATATCTGTGAGTGATGGTGCTTAATACTGCTGTGCAGGTGAGCCTGGACAGCACAAACAAGACAACGGAAAGACGAAGCAAAGTCATAAACAGACACAATCTGCTTATCGTCACGACATTAAATCAGTTAAAAGGCCACCCGAAAGCAAATAATAATAATAAATAAGAGGACTTGGCTTTTAAAACTCGTGTATAGCATCTTGATACTACGCTTTGATATCTTATGTAACTTATCAGTAAATGTTTACTGTACAGCCGCTTGTCGCTGAATGACAAACAGAAGGGCTTCAGATAAAACGCTCCGAATGGAAACAATCTGTAACTGAAAGGTGCGACTCCACACTAAGGCATTGACTTTTACACGTGTGCGACACGGACAAGAAATAAATACACACACACTCACACTCTTACACACCTATTTTCTCCATCCAATACATTGACCACAGACTTGTCGTCTCTTTTTGGCTGGTGAGAAACAAGACAGTGGAGACTGGAATGAGTGTGACCCTTAATCTCACCAAAAAGAGTCCAGTGACCACCTATCTGCACCTTCACCTCTCCTCTTCCTCCACTAGCCTCTGCAGTCTGGGCAGTGTCTGTACTTGTCATGGTGTAGCCCGAGAGGCTAGTGTGAGTGATGAAACCCGTTGGTGTGGGCATTAACAGTCTTTCAGGGGTGACCAAATAGTGGTAATGTTTTGCTGACCCTGTTAAATGCTGACCTGTGCCTGGCCCAGGCAGTGAGACGAAGAGCAGGGAGGTTAAGGCGATGAAGAGGCCGCAGCGTGGTACTTGACAAAGGCGATGGCTGCCAGCTCCTTACAGAACTCTTCCAGCACGATCACCCCCTCCAGCAGAGTCATGTGGTCAACACTACAAAAAGAAGTGACAGATTCAATCGGTGTCCCCGCAAGTCAGACTTCACAGGGCAGCAGAGAAGAGGAACTATACGTACGTGACTCCCTCCGGCTCCAAACCCAATAATCTCTTCCTCACTAGCAGCAGTTTGGGTGTGAAATCTGGGATGCGCTGAATCCTCAACATGAGATCTCCCACCACCTTCCAGACCAGACAGGAGGCAGACAGCACTGATTTAATTTCATTCCTCCACAGGGGACAAATATGGCAGTGGAAACCAAGTGATGGTAAGGGTGACTTTATAAATTTTAAATTCCCCTATAACTTCTGTGGATAAGAACTTTTCTATTGGATATATGTATATAGACGTACACATTTGTGTTTGCCGTCAGTTTTGATGCTGAATTAAAAGTAATAATGTAATGTCTTTGTTAGCTTTATTTATCATTATCATCATCCCAAAATGTAAAAAATTAACAAACTATATTCAATTTTTGTGATGTTGAAGCATGCACATAAACTGCAGTGATGAACGGCTTCAAGTTTACCACCGAGTCTGGGCAGAGGAGTTGTCTTACCCTGACTACGACCGAGAAGAGAGACCTGCAGCCAGGGGCCAGGTTGATGTAGGGGTCCAGCAGGTACTCGTGAATGTGGGGGTGTGGCAACAAAGACAACTTGGACAGCACTGCAGTCACCTGGAGATTTACCTCATAGGGCTGGAAGAAAAGAGGAAGGGTCACATTTATAACTGCTAAAATATTCACAGACAACTGAAATTAATGTGGAAACATCTCAGCAGTACCTCAATGTTATACTTTAGTAAAAGTACAGATATCTCATTCAAAAATGTTTAAAGTAAAACCGGCCCATCAAAAAACATACTGCAGCAAAAGTCATTTAGCAGCTGATGTTAGTTTCGATTTTTTTGTATTGAAGTATTCAATGTAGAAATAAAGAGAGTCCTCTATGTAGTGTTTTGTTTGAACATTTATACAACTTAAGATTAAATCTAAGCTACAGTAAGAACTCAAATTGATTAATACCACCAAAACTAAACTGATACCACAGTTAATGTGATTTACCAACATTACGCTGTAGGTCTGTCTGCATATTGAAAGAACCCATTTAGGAACAGGTACTGAGCCTGTTTTGACAGAGGCAGAAGAATTAAAGTATAGGTTTTTCTTCAGATATGTGGTTATGAAGAAGCAATAATTTACAAAAATGTTTATACTCCACTAATTTACAGTCTCCTAAAACATACCAAATTACTGTTGTGAAGTATTTTTACTTTCCATCACTGAAAAATGCCATGAAGAAATTTATTCATAGTAGTAGTATTCAGCATGAAATCTGAACATTTTACCTGATCTAGGATGCGACCCATCCTGTCAAACAGGACCTTGAGGAAGTGGCCCTCGAAGAATGGGGCGTCCAACTTACACTTCTCAAACGGCTTAGGGTTTCCCCTCCAGTCCCACCGCTGGCAGATCCCACAATAGTCCCTGAACTGATGAGGACCAAAGCGTCACATACCATAGGACGATAACAGCATCCAAGAAACTGAAGATCATACCACACTGCTCATACTAAATGTATGTGTGCTCACCTGTCTGTGTGCGTCTCTGAGGTAGGTGTCATAGCCAGTGCCCTCAACTTGATACGATGATTTCGCCTCATCGGGCACCAAACACAGGAAACTAAAGACACCAGGATGAAACAATGATGTAAAACAAACCAAGCTGAGCTACAAATCCACACACAGACCGATTTCTGCACCTGTTGACAATCTTGTGGACTTCAGTCTTTCCTTCAGACTTGGTGTGGTCAGGGCTCAGCTGTGGAGAGGAGCTAAACCAATCAGAACCAGACAGCCGGCTGTCCGGAGAGAGGTCCTCACCAAACAGGGGATCTTCCTCAAGGTCTCTGTAAAAACAACAGAGTTTTTGATTGAGGATTCTTACACCCTTTAAAGCTATAGAACTACACTAGATGTGACCTAGAGACTGCAGCTGTAAGCGGAACTCTTAAGTTTCATTTTAGTATATACAAATGAGATCAATATTTTGTCCATGTAATAATTTGGAGAGGCACAGACAGATTTCAACATGCTTGTTTTTTTCATGGGGCCTTTAAGGTCCCTTATATGATTTGACAGATGGATAGCTGTTTACTTGCCCCATACATGTGATAATAGGAGTATGTGTGTAATATTCTGTATTTATACACATGAAAATGTTAATTAGACGCTAAACTTTCTACATTGAACTACATGGAGAACTCTGTTGTGGTTTTCATTTTGTGAAATTGTGACACTTGTCATTAAAATGACAGGTATGTGACATCAATTAACCTAACAGATATTCCTCGTTACGATAATTAGAGACCGAGGTCTATTATTAAATATGATCTCATTCTTATCAAGTCAAACAGACAATAATGGATCCGTTTTTCTGCTCTGGGAGCGCAGTTTCTAATCAAAGAATAAATGCATTCATTTTATTTGAACTGATGATTGTGAAGAGGTTTTTTCCATGCAGAGCAGATAGCTTGGGCCGGTCAAAGGGCAGAGGCGGGTCCTTACACGGCGTCATGTGGCTGGCCATTCTCCAAGGGCTCTCGCTCCTCCTGGGGCTTGTTCTCTAGATAGTTTCTCTCCTGCAGGTTACGCAACACTAAGCTGTGGAGGATGTGCTGGTTGGGCTTCTGCATCAGCTGCTCAAATAGACGCAACGTCATGATGCTGATCTGTGGATGAGGGAAAAGGAATGAGGCTTAGATCTCAGTATAAACCTAAAACAACATCCATGAGCCTGCTGGTGAACAGCAGTAAGTGGCTGCTGCATCAGACATCAAAATGATGATTCACATGGCATTTATGTGATGAAAGCCTGGGGTTTGGTAGAATAATTAAAATTCAAAAGCTGCTGTTAAATCACAGAATGCAATTGTAGAATGCTACAGGAAGAGCTGAACTTGTGACTGACAAGAGAATGTAAAGGAAAGTTAAGTGCCCATTTTTTCCATGTCACTGGTACCAATGTTTATGTTATAAGCACCTCATCTGACAGGTGGTCACAGTGCTCTATGAGCCTGTGTCTGAGTGGATTCTCACTGGTGCAGGTCTGAGTCTCTGGCTCTTTGTCTTCCCCCAGCAGGAAACAAACCATTTCCTGCATCAGAGCCTCCGACGTCACCTGTCTGATGATCCTGTTCAGAAGAGCAGTGGAGGTCAGGATGCCAACCTCGGACCTACATGCACACATAAACAACTGTTATCCACAAGTTACGCACCCACAAACTGACACACCGACATACATGAATTTGAACATGGACAAATCGATTCTGACATCAAAACTTACGTCTGCATAAGCTGCGGTTCCATAACCGATACAAAGAATCTTTCTCTCACCGCTTTGGCCATCACTGCAGCTGCTGACTGAAAGGCAGTGAAAAAGAAAGTTCAATTCTCAATTTTATATTAAAAAAATGGCATCCCTGAGAAACAATTTAAGCCCATTAGACAGAAACATTACGGTTTATGGAAACACAGCATGCTACAGGATGATTCAATAGTTGTGATGAGAACCTTTTGAGCCTCCTTGATGAGCTGATCACAATAGTCAAGCCAGGAGAGGAAAGAGATGAGAGCCCTCTTTCCTGTGAAGATAGTAGCATCCTCCTTCAGGTTATACACATCCAGACTGAAACAGAAAACACACAGCACGACATTAAAAGACTTATACAACTCACATTCATACACTAAAAATATTAATTTAAACCAAATGAAAACTGCTGTTTCGGCCAGCATCACGCAGTTTCACATTTTGTCTTGTTCTCAAAATGTAACATGCCAAGTGGTTAAGTCTCTCAAGTCAGTGAAATTAAATGGAAATTCTGCCTCTAAGTAGTTCACAGTAAAAAGATTTACCCCCAGTTGACAGACTCCACTGTCTCGATGTCCAAAGGGTCCATGGACTGTGGCAGGGCTTTATAAAAGGCTACCAGCCTTTCAGTCAGAAGCTCACAGAGCTCAGTGTTTTCAGTCAGACACTTGGCAGCAGCAGGTTCTGGTAAACTGACCAGCAGCATCAGGCCCTCACATGCTTTCACTACTATCCTGCCATCCTGGTGAGGGGAAGACAAAGGAGAATATACGTAATTAATACACAACAAAAAAGGAAACTCAAATTAGGGGCAAAAGATAACACGGGTAGAATGAGAATTACTGACGGGACTCTTGGTGAGATTGAGCAGGGAGGTGACCAGATTGTAATTATTGCTGTTATTGTTGCTCCTAGATGGGCTGGAGGCAGTGGCTGTGGCCTGGGGCTCTCCTGGAGGGTCCGTCTTTTCTTCTTTGTGGGGCTGACCTGTGTCGGGGGCCAACTCCTTCTCCGTCACATCCTCTGCCGCTCTGAGACTCTTTGCCTCAGGTCTCTTTAATTTATTCTGCAAGTGATGTCACAGATAAAACAGTTTTCTCTATTAAAAATAGAAACAGATGAATATTTATGAACGTGCAGCTCAAATTCTTTTCATCTTCATGGTGTCAGAGCAATCTACCTCAAGGAAGAAGTTGACAAGGTATGGATCTTGCTTCAGTTTGGAACAGACTATACAGAGGAACTGAATCTCTTCATTTTCTGTGGGTGCAGCGAGCACCTCCCCACACAGACGGATCAATTTCTAACAGAGGAACGTCATAGGCATATCAAATAAGTTACACAACAATTCATTTACATTGACTGCTTTCTGAAAAGATGCAAAGAATCAGATTTCAACACTTTATATTGTCACCTGTACAGGTCTGTGGACATTGATGTGGGGCAGGAGAGGCTGACGAATGTGCGCTAGCAGCTTTGTGTAGAAGGTAAGCACCTGCTGCTTCATTCCTGGAGGACACTAATAGGAAAACAAGTAAATAAGCAAATGAATAAATGAACATCAGCAGACACTAGACTATGTCTAATAATATGAAAATACAATTTTCCAAGTACATTCCATGGAAGTAGTTTGTGTGGTATTTAAGCAGAAATATCGTACATCTGCCTTGCCCAAGGTGTAGAGTGTCTCCAGGATTTTGTGGTGCAGGAGGTACTCCATGCAGGGTCCTGTCTCTCCAGATTCCCTTTCCTCCTCCTCCTGGGTGAGGATGTCCAGCATCTGTTCCAGGTGGGATGGGATATTGGTGTCTGTAACTGGAGCTTTGTCATCTAATAAGAGGAAAAAGAAAAACACAAAAAGATATGAGAAACAGTCAAACGGCTCAAACAACCAGAAATGAACTGCACCCCATTTTAAACAATTTAAATATACATGGAATGTTGTATGTGGAAACAAAGATTAAACTCCACAGCTTTCCACAGGAAAAACCAGGACTACACAACTTTAAACAATTTTCCATGAAATTTTGCTTAAATAACTTTTACTATTTGTACTATTTTACACAGTTAATATATACTGTATGTTGCTTAAATTTTTCCATCTTCTTTTACACTCACCTTGAAATAAATGGATAACACGTGATGTGATAAGTTTTCTGTAGTAAAATGTTTGGTAACACTTCAAGGGTACAAATCATAAACTATGCTTAACTAATGCATGACTCGTGATAATTTAATGCGTGAATCAACGCAGAATGTGTCACAAATTCCTGTTGCTCACCATCAATTCACTATGACTTTATGTGATTCATTCACATTCAGTAGACCATCAGTTAATGAATATTATTCACAGGTACCTCATACATTAAGTGTTACCAAATTGCCAACCTACATTGTTGAAGCACAAATGATATGCCTACTGGCTTGGAAACGTGTTTCCACGAGAGGGTTTTCCTCCCGAGGTTTCGATTCAAGCATGAACTTGTATCATAAAGTTCTGAACTCTTAGAAACGCACAATATGATTTTTTTTCCTCCATCTTGTTTCTTCTTCTCAGACTGTCTGCCTTGTTTCTATTGGTTGTGCCAAAATACATTACAGCGCCCATTTCAACCTGGTTGGACTTTCCACCATTGCCCGCCGCAAGCCATTGGGATCAATGGCTTTGAATCGCAACGGAGGCGCTGACGCTTCCCATGTGAAAGGGCATTTTGTCTGTACTTACCAGAAGTCTCAATGTAATAATGTGTAATTGCCTTCCAGTGATAGACAAAATCTTCCTGCAAGGGCAGCGATGGGGCGAGCTGAAAAACAAAAACAAAATATGTTTGAATGTCTTGAATGTGGACTGGGAGAACATTTAGTTAAAGAGGGAAAACACTGGTCATTATTTTCCATCCACACCTAATTCACTAACATCAGTGATGGAAAATATGCAGTGCTGTGGTAAGTGAGGCCCAGGATTGGAAATGATTTGTTTGCATAGTGTATCATTAAATTGAATTAGCTATGTAGAACAATATTTTAGTTTTGATTAATGTAATGTGATCTAAAACGATCATCAAAGCCTTGCAGTTTGCAAAGGGCTTTTTTCTAACAATGTGAATGGACTTTATTCTGAAAAGTGACAATGGTTTATACCAGGTTTGGTTGGAGGCCCCCATCTCTATGTTCCGTGGATCAGTAATTCACAATTGATGTAACTAATCAAATGTGTGTGTGTGTAAGACATGACACAAATGTTGCACTACTGACAAGTGTTAAAAGCTTGGGGTTTAGTCCTTAAATTAATGTCCACCTGCAGGCTGGTCACGTTGCCGAAAAACAGGTTACACATAAGATTACTGCTGCTTTGCTCAGCTGGCTGACTTGGGAGTTGGTTGATAAATATGTATCGTTTTGACTTTTCACACGGTGTCAAATTAACACTCTCCAAAGTTTGCGCAACACCAAATGCGTCCTGTTATTTCGACATCAATCTGGACGATAAGACCCGGCTGGTCCAAGCGCCTTAGCTACTGTGTTAGCATGGCTAATGCTAGCGGCTAACTAGCTTGCCGTGTCAAAATTTCTTTCATACATGTGATTTAAACGAACAAAATAGACAGTGAGATCACAAATAACACTCAAACGAACGAATTTACAAATATATGTGTTGTACAGAACAATTGCTTACATATTAACACCGTAAACACAAGACGCTAACAACTAGCTATTTCGTTCGTTAGCGCTAGCATCACATTCTTATGCTGACGTTGTTCAGTGACTTGTTGTCTGGCTAACCAAAAGGTATTTTCAACCAAAAACAGGCGGAACAGTAAAGGCAGTAGCTGATAAATGTTTATTTTTGCCATATACTCACCGCTTCAACTGCATGTTGGAGGATGGAGGTAAATTTGGAGAACATTTTGTTCTTCGACTGGACCAATTTCTCCCGAGAAGACCTAGAGAATTCCTCTATCTTCTTCTTCCTGTTGCTACCGCCTCGATCCAGATTGGAGGTTTCATATAATGACCCTTGTAACGAAAGAATGAAAGTAAGCAATAAAGCCTTAACACTTCACGGGCCTGGCACGGCCCCTGTAAACAAGACGTCCTGACTCCAAAGCTCACTTTGGACACGGTGGCACTTCCCTGGCCAAACACGACTATTGTTACCACCAGGGGGCGCCGGCACATAAGAGACGTGTCTAATTAAGGACATCGATCGATGCTTTCAAATGGACACAGCAATCATTGCATTCGATGAGGGCGGCGATCGATGTTTTCAATAAGGGAACGAAAATCAATAGACCTGCTAAAAGTATGAACCGTTTCCGATATTCCAACAATATAAACAATATCCAAATAGCTCCCACCAAGCTGTACTAGAAGCGACTCCGTCGTAAAACCCGACGAGACCACGTGACCCACGTAGCTACTTCAATTTTCCAACGTCACGTCAAGAACAACATGACTGAGATCAATTAACCTAAATAAATCGATCTGATACCTTTCTTTCTGCTCAATAAGACCACATATATTTACTTTGCTTGTTTGTTTTGGGCTCTCTACGCTAAATATGGCCAAGTCACGTGGTCTGGCTAGGTTTGTCAATGGAGTCGCTCCGGAGACATAATAGATCTCTTGATTGTTCTCGTGTGATTGTGGGCTACCTCACTGAAATTCTAGCAAATTCCCCCACGTAGTACTAATGAACGGTTAAGGCACGTATTTGTTGTTTTAAAAATCGCAAAGTTGATGAGCTCTCGCGCTCCCAACGAGACATTTTCATCAATTTGTGCTGAAAAACGAAAGAAATCCCAATTCACACCCCCGATTTTCTTTGACGCTGCCAGTCAACTTTACGATCACATACATGGTCCAAGAACAGCACAGTCATCCTGGACACAGAGCTGAGGACACCATGGTAACATGATGATAAGTTACAGACCGGGAATTTAAACCATGGTTTATTTAGCACTTTCACAATTCTGTGATTTTTACGTTAAAAATGGGCTCTAAACTTAAACCAGAAGGATGCTGTCTGTTCCAGGACACGCCCTGTCGCTGGAAAGTGCCCTGTCCATCGCGCAGTCTAGTCTGCTCTTAACGGAGCTTGTGCTTTTCCCCGCGTTTAATCGCGTTTAATGTCGGGCAAAAACTTGAGATAGAGATATCAGGCTGTCCATCGGTGCTTCCCTTCCTCGGATCTTCCGCGGTTCATCTGGGTGAAAACAGAGACTCTACCTACCGGGCATGTCTGCTAGAGGTGAGTATCCTTTGCCGCAGAAGCTCTCATAACAATACATGAAGAGGTAAAAGTCTGTGAGTTGTTGGAATGTCGGGGGTCTTGCTTCGAGGATGGATGGAGAGGAGGATGGGGTCCATTTGCGTCGTCGTTCCTGACGATCAGGCTGTATAATGACACTGTTATTGTAAGTAGGTTACACCGGTGCATAGCTGAAACTACATTGAGCCTGTGGTACTGCAGCCTTTTCTAGACTGCCTAACTTATTATGTACATATGCACACTTAAAATAGACCCCACTCCCTGTTCTATTGATAAATCACCTGGTTCTTTTTGCAGCTATGGAGCATATCATTAGAATAAGCACACACCCTAATTGTTGCCTAGGTAAATTAAGGTGATGATCTGTGTCTTCCTTTCGTAAAGAGAAATCGAAATGCAGACAGAAAGTGTGGATTTGTCGTGACCGCTTCACCGACTTGCAGAGGTGTCAGACTTGTCATATCCGGCTGAGCATGAAGCTCCTGATTTCTGCGAGCAGTGCTGACAACATGTTTGTGCCCATCAGGTGGGCTTTTGAGCTGTCCTGCATCTGAGTGAAGTGACAGAAGAGAAAAAGAGTCCACAGCTGTTCCTGCTCCAGGTTATGATGAAGGGGGAGTGATTGAGAAACATAACTTGGAATATGAACACAATCTCAGCGTTTTTATGGGTCTGATTCTGTTGATAGGTTGACCTTTTATGGACCAGCTCAAAGGCTACACTTCACTCCCATCCAGGCCTTTGGGAATGGCTGAGCTGGTATAGTAGCATGACTTTGAACCATTACTGACATTACTTCATCTCCCCTCCCTGCTGGTGGTGGTGGAGATCGATGGAGCTGCGAGCCCACGTCTGACAGCCCCCCTGTGGTACATAGACCTGATTAGCAGGCTTAAACCCCTGCAAACAGCCAATCGTTATTCATGAGGAGTAACTACCCTGCTTACCGTCAGTTACCTCTGTTTATTACAACTCTGTGAGATTAATATTTCATCTCTTCTCATGACATACTGCGAATGCTCATAAATGAATGGAAAATTCAACACAGATTTGGCAAAGCCTAAACTGGGTCACACGCCAACAGAATGCATGTTCTGTTGTATAGATCCAAATAGAAAAATATTTAATATAATCATTCTCTTTTTAATACAACTGCATTTTTATTCCAAAAAACTAGTTCAAATGTCAGTTGAGATCCAAAAATACATATAGGTACAGTTTAGTCTATGTACTGTATGTCTATATACTGTATATGTGGATGGATGGATGGATGGATGGATGGATGGATGGATAGATAGATAGATAGATAGATAGATAGATAGATAGATAGACAGACAGACAGACAGACAGACAG
The DNA here is from genome assembly GCA_900303265.1 of Brotula barbata. Classification (NCBI taxonomy): domain Eukaryota; kingdom Metazoa; phylum Chordata; class Actinopteri; order Ophidiiformes; family Ophidiidae; genus Brotula; species Brotula barbata. The sequence continues at coordinate 35,024 of OMNV01000954.1, read as the reverse complement.
ATAGACAGATAGATAGATAGATAGATAGATAGATAGGAATGATATATGGGAGCAGAACAGCGACTGGAGCACTTGCTTGCCAATAGGAACACAGGATGTACAAGAAATGACTCAAATTACCCCGCTTCTCCCTCTCTATGAATTCACGATGACTCCTTTTGTTGTCCAGCCAACATCAGCCGATATAGTGCTTTCAAATTCCCCTGTGTTATCATCTCAGGGCCATCAGCATTTACCTTGGCAGTGCTGACCTTCCATTAGTAACCCCACCTTAATAGACCCTCAAGGGCATGGTGCTGTGTGAGTGGCTCTCTGTATCATCATACTTCCAGTGCTTTATCCTTTTGTCTTTGTGTTATCGTTGTGGAGCCTTCATCACCCCGAGGAAACTGACAAAGCAAATAATGTCTATATTTCATGTACACAATCACACGGCACCCAAAAATATTTAGGAAACGTTATCTGCTGATTAAATCCCCCTGCCTATGTTGCCCACCTCTCTGTGGGGATTCACTTGAAAACCTCCCACCACCACGCCATTTAGCATAATCGCTTCATTTATTTTTGTGGTTTGCAATTCCGCTGGCATTGACTGTATAATGTTATGGTTGGCTGTTTATATCCGGATGGATTTATTGTTCTTCTTGGTCCACTTAAGTAATTGATCCACCTCTGAAAACCCCATGAGTTCTCACGTCTGCAGACTGGTGATGTTTGTTCAGTAATTATTCGATGCTCTCAGACTCTAAGTTGGCGTGAAGCTGATGTAAAAAGCAGGAGTGTTTTGTTTGCAGCTTTCGAAATTTCAGTATCCCCTTCTGTGCCAGTATTTACTGTAGAAATAACTTACCATAACATAGTATGACAAACTGTAATACTATGTGCCTGTAAACCATAAAAACAGTACTCAGTCTAAACAGAGGAATCCGAATCTAAAACAGAGAGCATTATAAACTACTGCTCCTGTCCCGGGACATGTTTAACTGTTAGTCCTCTCCCTCCCCCGATGCGTCTCCATTTTAGCCTTGCTCGGACTTCCTGTGCCCTTTTCCTGGCCATGATTAGCACATCAAACACACCCTACCTGTTACACTGCAGTGTAATCTGGATGATCAATGGTTTATGGAAAAAGAGGCATGGCTCTGTTCTTCAGTAATCCAATCTGATGGCTTCTCCTTATCCGACCACTGGAGAGGGCTGCTCACCCTCCAGCAGCACGACCCTTGCATCAGCATTTTTCCTCGTAGGCGTGTGCGTACGTATGTGTTTGTGTGTCCGCGCAAGCATGTGCCCTGGCATAAGGCTGAATAATTGATGAGCAGGGGAAGGAGTGAAAGCACTGCTGGACGGGACGGTGTGTGTGGGAGTGTGTAGAGATGGGGGAGAGGAATACAGAGAAGCAGGAGCCTGGCTACGACGGGCTTTGCAACTACGCCCAAAAAATCACCTCCTGCTTCGGACTGGATGGTAAGACGGGGTGGGGGGGAGACAGGGGAAGAGGAGAGGTGGGTGTTTATTGTACCGATGCAGGATGGAGATGCAGCGGTGGCTAGGAAATGTCTGGAATGTATATAGCTGCTTTTGTGTGCGGGGATGGCTCCGCTGTTCTGTCTTCTGATTGTACGTGTGAGTGTGTGGGTTGTTGTGTCAGAGCTACCACAGACGCCGGAGTGGATGACAAATGGAGGGCAGTGTCTCACTGCAGCAGAGCTTTATGCCCTCAGCTGCTCTTAGGACCAGGTTTATACGTGTGTGAGCAAGTGCATCACTTTCTAGCAATGCTCAGGGATAAAACTCCAGTTTTCACAGGGCTGGAGTTGTCAGAGTGATGGCATGTTTGTGAGAACAGCTTAAACCGAGGTAAATGAGATAAATGAGTAAAGTAGTAGCAAAGTCAGTCCAGATGTCCTGTGTAGGTGTCATCACTCCACAGAGGAAACTCGGAAACTCACTAAAATGGTTGTGCAAGCCTGACATCTCCCCTCTAAAAGGATATTTATGCTTTGTCATTGTCTGCTGTTTCTCATGAGGATTTGGTGGGATAAAGAAAATGGCTGTTATTATCTCTTAGGATATTGAATGTTATGCAGCAAATTTTTTATTTATTTATTTTTTTTAATGATTTCTATTATCTGTGCTTGTGTAAATGACGTTACTGGCATTATTAGAGCTGTTGTCCTTACACGTACACGCTGTCATTAAATGCTTTGAAGTATTGCGAGTTACCTTGCCACCATTTCTCATCTGACCTCCGAGCACAACAATTTAATGATTCAAATTTTGCTTCATGCCGAATCCTCATGTTCCAAGGCAGGTAAATGCATCACTCACTCAAAAGTACAAATGGAATCTCTAAACTAAGACTAGAAGCATGTTTGGGGAAACACTTTGAATAGTCTTTGTGGGTAAAAATGCTTAAATGAGATTGTTTTGAGTTTGATTCCGTGAAGCCATAAAATAAAATAAACTCCATAACATTCCAGTCCCTATTGCGTCAAACTTTCGTTTTATTCTGAAATATCCTGCTGATGATTAACAGGGAACTGTCCTTCCTTGGCAGCCAGAGTGACCTTGCTTGGTTTTGACTTTGTAAAGCATTGGCAGACGCCCAGGATAGGCAGGTATTATTGAATACATGATATACAGTGGATCAGTGTATGTACAGTTATACACTGATATCATCCGAGTGAGTACATAAATCCACAAATGCAAAAAAAACCCCACATTCAGTGAATATTATGGAATGTGAATGTATGTTTTATGAACATGTCCCGTAGAGGATCAGTCATTAGGTATCTTTAAAGGGGACATAAACAGGTTTCCTCGTTCTTATTTTTATTTAGGAGTCCTAGTTAACACTGGATTACATGCATTTAATATTGATTATTGTCCGTCTTTAACTTATGCTTGCTTGGAGTTTATATGATCCTCGTCTTCTGCATTAATACATCACAGTACGTGTGAGTATGAGAAGAGTCCTCCCATTGAAGCATACACGGTGGAGGTGTCCTTCTCTGATTAAGACGTATCGCACTTGCAAATTCTTGGCCTGTTACTCTGAGTACGCGGGATTTGTGCCAATTTGTGCCAATTTCAATTGAATTAAGGTGCATACATCTTCTGAAGAAAACTGTTTATTGCCGTAATTGTTATGTAACGTGGATGTAAGTAAGACAACATAAGATAGATGTTACTCATCCCACGCCGGTGGAAAATTCACGTAACAGCAGCTCAAAAGATACAGGACCGCTTAATAATAATGATGCGTCTCTATACATGTTTTTCACCTGGTCATGTACAACACGTGACCTCTTGTGTTACACTATATAATGAGGGAAAATATAAATGCAGGATATGTTCACTTTCATGCTCTTGGAATATCATCGATGGAGTTTCTAATAGTTCTCTCAGAAGTGATGGAGATGCGCGGTGACATTATCTCTTGGATTGTCACGGATGATGCGTTCCATTGTAGCCGTTGTTCTCTCATCAAGTAAGAAGAGCATGCATGGGGCCAAATAGAGCTACCTAACCCCACCCAGAAGATAATCATAGGCTCCACGTCAGCCCTAAGCTGCTTATGGCAGCAGACAGTTGGGCTGAAGACACTGGTAGCATAAGCTTCTTTCCCTGTGTTTCACCCTGCTCAGTAGGGTGCTGTATCAGACCTCTTATCGTTTACCTGTTGTTTGACATCTTCACCCCAAGATGGGAATCAGCATTCCATTCCAGATCTGAAATGAACAGCGGAATGATCCCCTAAGTACTTTTTCCTGGAAGACTTCTCTGTAGTGACCTGTGGATTACCATGGTGCCTTTTGCATCCCTCGATCTTTGGTCCCTCCATTTCTGTTTCCTGCCTCCTTTCCTATGAACGCTCCCCCTCTTGTTGTCCCAAGGTCCAGGGATTTTAGAGTGGCTCTGAGGTCAACCCGTGGACTCTGGCTGACGTGTACCTGCAGTGTTTCACCCTCCTGTGCGGACCAGTTGAAGAGGAGCAGAGCACCATGCCCACTCTGCCAAATCTCAACAGCCTGGGCAAGTTCTGCAGCTCCCAGCACAATGTCGACGGCGTGCGGGTGAAACGCAAGAGCTCAGTCAAACGCATGTCCATCATCGAGGACGGACATGTGGCTGAGGTCTTGTACCTCATTCCCAAACAGTACATGGAGCAGATGCCCTACCTCAACCCCAATGACTATTATCTGAGCGAGAGGCTGAACATTTTCTCGACAGGTAGGATAGAATGTGTTCACTGGCCCTCACCAACACTCACCTGTCTCCAGATGGGCCAGTCCTTCCATCCATAGTTAGTTGTGAGTGATTTGTAACTGTTTTCATGGATAGTATCACCTGCCGAAGCAGAGATGCTCATGACTCACCATACTTAAAATTGAAATCTTTGTTTGCGAGTATACAATTTTCAAATTACCAAAGCGGTAATGCTGTCTTAACAAGTTTTAAGAGGTGAACATCAACACAGTGACAGCATATGTCTGAGTTTTCTGAGTGACTTTGCCAAATCTGATATTGCCAAATAGTATTCGTTGCCAAAAAAAAGGTATGTGTGTATGAGAGAGAGAGAGTGTGTGTGACAATGTACTATTTTCAATTCAGAAAGAGAGAAAAGACAGCTATAGACCAGACCAAACGCAAAAGCAAAGCACAATACTGAGACAAAATAACCCCAAACCTCCATCAATATTTCAATTAGTTGAGTAAGAATAACACTTGAACGTTTCTGTTACATGTAAGTAATGGAAGTACATGATTTTATTCTTAAACACTCATTAATATACAGGGCAGGCAATGATCAAGTCACTGATACGCATGCATACAATAAATATAGATGGACGATAAGTTAATGGTTCTCAAACTGATGACTGTAAATTTAGCAGATAATCCAAACTGTTGAAATCTATAGAAATTCCACCTTTGTGGCAAATTACTCAAAAGTAATGCGTTCTTTTTTCTGTGATTTTTTTCTTCGAGTTTGAGGCTTTTTGATGACGTGGTACTCACAGGTGTTCCTTTACTCAGAACATGTATTTGCTCAAAATCTTGTTAACCACTGATGCTGGCAGTTTAATAACCAGTTCACACAGACAAGAGTGATAAAGTGGTTGTCTCTGGTCCGTGGTGTTTGATGTGCCGTGTGTTTGATCTCTGGGGTTGAACCTGTTACAGTTTGTCTTCCCTTGCATTGGAGTTTGGCTGCTCTGCTTTGCCTGCTGTTTGTGAGTAGGTGTCTGGATTGAATTGATTATGTGTTGCTTAGAGATGACACTGACTTTTTCTCATCTGACCGGTGTGTGTATGTGTGCGTGCACGAGAGATCCTATGGAGTCACTGTCGTATTATGCAAATCACAATTCCCTGACAACATACATAGTGTTACTGCAAATGCTGAAATGTCAGGAAATGAATCACCGCCTGCTCCCCGTAGTTATATAATGCAAAGACACATGCAAGGACAAGGCCGCAAAGTTACAAGAGGAACCAACATGGTGGCTTAGATCAGGATTACAACACGGACATGAGGACAAATTGAAATTTCCAGACCGTTGTCTGACTGAATGCCAGGCACAGAAGGCAAATCATCTTTTTTTATGGACCGACAACAACCACAGACATTAGCAAGTCTTTAGATTTTGCTGTTCATTTTTGATTGACTTCATTGGTCACAGAGCCTGATTTAAGTCATTTGCTGATAGCTAAGCTCTCTTGGATGCAAGAAAGCCCAAGTCAGTTATGTGACTGCTTTCTTAAAATGTTTCTTCAAAACTCTCCTCCATCCAAATCATTTTATTTACCCTTTCACCTTTCACTGTATGGCCTCAGTTTGGTGTCTGTTGGATTTTGGAATGTGCGAACAGCCGAGTTTAGATTTAGACTCAAAGTCTTGATCCTCATGGTACAGCTTTGTGTCCAACAGGTGCTTGCTGTTTTGTAACTGGTGTTAAAATAGAAAACAAGCTGGTGAAGTGCTCATCGTTATCCACAGACACAAAGACAAGTCTATCCACGCTAAGGATGACACATCTACAGCTGCCTGACACCCACAAAACTCCACTGTGTATACACTTTACTATACTATATGTTTTATTCTATTACCCTATTCTTCTTATTATAAGTACTATCATTCTTATTTCTGTTTATTTTCTACATCCAATGTGTGAAAGGTGTTATATAGCTATCATTATTATTATTATTGTTATTGTCCTCTGGAACCTGGGTATTCTACTATGGCTATCACAAGTAATGGATTATAATAAATACAAGTTCGGTGTCATCAGTTGTTTGAACAAAGTGGCAAATGCAAAGATAGCAACTGATGAAAATGTAGCTCATCATCACGTTGGTCACGACACCTCATTGCTTCTTGAAGTGATAATGGTCCAGATCTTAAAATGAGATATCATATCAATATCAAATTAGATTTCTAGTTGAGATAGGGAATTGTTAGTTGTCATATGGTCCTAGATTATACACATACAAACTATTTCAGTTGAAATAATCAGTAAATAAATACATTTTCAAGATAATTGATAGTTCTGGACTTAATGCTACCCAAGAAAACAGAAACAACAATTATGCTATTATTGTTCATGTAATCGAGCAGCATACAGTACGATAACTTTGCTTGCACTGCATTCATGTTAAGTTTGCACCGTGCATGTATCATCCCAGCCAGGATATTAATGGAGCGTAAGGTGTGGGTCACCCATAGGTGAGCCAAATCGAAAGCTTTCATCCGTGGATAATTGGCTTTGCTACTGAGGAATTGTTCTTGGCAGGCCCTATGTAGGTACAATGGTACTCCTCCAGAGATGATTAAAAGAGGGGAGATAACCGTGGTACTGTTAATGTGACACGGTAACAAGAAGTAACAGGACGTCTTTGTGTTCAATTTAAAGTCAGTGGCCATACATTTTATTTATGTTTGGGCTGGCTGACATTTAGAACAACCATTCAAAGCTTAAGTCATCACAAACTCATCACATATTTTACCTCCCTTCATAAAAAAGTGGGTGGAGGGCTCAGGAAACCACCACAAGCTATTTTTACCCCTTGCCTCACTGCCATGTCTCCTGGCCAAAGAGAAGAAAAAACTCCATGAATGTTCTCCTGTGTCCACTAGGTGGCAGACTTGGCACTGCAGTAGCTGGGTTCACTCTGAACGCATGATTGGTTTCCTGCATCAGCACTTACAGAACTGATGCATAACTCCTCCTCCTCTTCACTCGGAGAAAGCTACAGTTTGGCTGCATTGTGGGACAGATGGATGAGTGAATGCCGTGTGTGTGACATGACTGAATTACCTCTTAGTGTCCTCTTGTCTCTGGCGTAAGTGTCTTCAGATACTGGACTGGATGCCTGCTATTACTCCGTTGGGGTCTCAGAGGTTGTTAGACACCGGCCTAGTTGGCAGACCTGTGTTATTGACATTAACTTCCATAAAGGTTTATTTTAATCCATATAAAGGAGCAGATTGTGGGGGTTAGGATTTGCCTTCTACGCTGTCTGATAAGCTGTCTATCACATAATTGTATACTGAAATAGGCTGACACCCACCCATCTGATGGTCCAAGCAACAAATTATCTTGTCACAGTGTTTACTTTAACACATTCAGTTGTAAAGATTGGAATATTTATGATCTCAGGACAGGAGAAGTCACATTGCCACAATATACTGCTACAAATTTGATGGTTAGCTTCAAGAGATAACGATCGCGGCTTATTATTGCGGAGGTGCAGACAGCAGTAGGATTTATCTCTTTCATACAGTCATCATATTGTTTAGGAGATCTCGTGTGTGTGTCCCTCAGTAAAAGGCTCTACCGTGCTCTCTGTAATTGGATTCTCGAGGATCCAGGAAAGATATTTAATGCAAAGCTCGCACTGGAGATCACGGTAAGTCTCACCTCCGCCCTCACGCGACCCCACCTGACCTCCTGTGTCGCCTTCATACTGTGACCTGTTGGAGGGAATATAATTGGTGACAGCTTAGGGGTCTCTTAAGCTGAGCCCGGCTTCAGGGCTTCATGTTAAAATGATTGATTGAGTTTGGATAACCCCTGCTCTTTATAATCCTCTTTATCTCTCACTGTTTTATTAACGTGTCTTCCATCACTGTATCCTATCTGTAATTATTGATACATCTACCAAGTGTGTGTGGCTGCACCGCAGTCAAGAATCGCTTATTTGTTTTGTTATTATGATTGCTTAAAACATCTTGAATCAATTTTTGATAAAAGTTGAACAACCCGTTATGGTTCAAATATTTATTAAAGTTGCAATTTTTAAAATTCATGAGAAAGTAATACTAGTCTAAATCTAAAATAGTCTAATTTAAAAAAATATTTAGGCTGGCACAGTATATATTAGAATGACAATAGGTAACAGCCACTAACAAAAAAAGTGACAAAAAAGAGAAACAGTAAATTTGCCACGTTCTTAATCATAGTTATTCAGGAGATGCATTTGAGTATTTATTTGCAAATTTACTATTACTACTAATACTACTATTTACTACTACAAGAAGATATAAAGTCAATCGTTACCTGGATGTAAAGATAGACTTATGATGGAATCTGGAATATTTGATTCTGTGTCTTCTCACTCCATATCTTTAAATTCTTTATGCGGTGAGAATGAACATGAATACGGTGAAACCACACCCCAGTTTACCTGCAGATTACTGTGGTATGTGCCAATCAAAGCAAACTCATTTGTGGCTGCCACAGTACATACATCTTGTAATGTGAATTATTTTATAACAACCATCAATATATGTTACATAAGACCAAAAAATGCAAAGGATATTATTACTTTCTATTTTTGCTTTGTTAATTATTTACTGTTGATGTTTTGGATCTCTGGGGTTATTGTGTGTTTGGTCACACAGCAGCAGCAGCAGCAGCAGCAGCCGCCACCTGGTTGCTGCAATGAGGAGGCGGCTGACACAACAGAGGGGGCTGAGCGAGAGAGGGAGCAGGGGGAGGAGGAAGAACAGGAGGAGGAGGAGAGCGATGGGAGGAAAACAGGCAGTCGGGAGGCATACCCCACGCTGTAGCAACGTTTTTGGGAGGAGAGCTTAGCGCCTATACCTCTCTCTCTCTCTCTGTCTCTTTCACTCTCCTCTTCCTCTCTCTCCCCTCTGGTGTCTCAGCTCTCGTTCAGCTCTGCATCTTCGCTAAATAAAGGATAGCAGTGATCGATCCTCAGAGCCTTTTCTGGTTAGATGTATCCGGATTCCCATGGTCATGGTCAAGGAAAAAGGTATTCCTGCAGCTGTTGGTCAGTGTGTGTGTGTGTCTGTGATATTTGTCTTGTGTGTTCGCGGTCTGCAGTATGTGCAGATGTACAGCATGTTGGAGGATGCACTGATTTGGTTTGATTGATTTAGATTTTAGGGTATCTGCGTTCATTTCTGGAAGTATTCTTGAACGTGAGACCCCATTTGCTCCCTTGGCTTGACTGTGCTGAATGTGGCAGCATCAGGCTTTATGTAAATGAGCGCTCGTCCTAAAGGATCATTAGATGGAAACGGTGAAGTGATGTTAACATCTCTCAAAGCTGTGTGTGTGTGTGTGTCTTGGATCGAAGTGTATCGTGTAGGTAAAGTAGAGCACTAGTGAAGGGATCCTACACTGCGCAGAGCTATGGACCTGTACTCTGTTGTACCTCTCTCTCTCTCTCTCTCTCTCTCCCTTTCTCCCGCTCCCTCTCTTGCTCTGTCTGCAGCCGTTGCCATGGCGACCATCTAAAAGGTACACCCCATTGTTGTCAGCTGTGGCCTCATTCATACCGTACTGTTTAAGAAAAATGTGATCGTTTCAGGCTATAGTTGAAGTCAGCCGGTTGTGTGGGTTAAATTCGATAAAGCCAACAGGCGTATTCCAGAGAAATTAACATTCCGTTCAATTTACATCGGCATTCGGCTGTGAGCTTGACCATTGTTTTGCAGCATGACTCACAGCAACCAGCAAAATAAGACGCAGATTTTTGCGAAACAAAAACCTGAAAAATTGAAAAATAATGGCGCTCACTGGGTAAAATCTATAATTGTGAGGGAATATCCTAATAAATTGCCTATAATACTACATTTCATTTGCATCACCAATTTCAAATTAAAGTTCAGTGAACAAGAAATGAATATAAAAGTAAGTAAGTTCACATCAAATCACCACCAGCAGACTTTACCCTCCAAGTCCTTTAATATAGTGTTTCCAGTTAATCAGCCTCAAATGTCACTATTTTGGTTCAGAGAATACTTTGAGTGTGTCTTTAGATTGTTTCCTGACTGATACGATAACAAGTAGACTTGTGTACATTTCAGACAGCGTGCTCGTTCCACGCCTGGTCCAAATCCGGGCCTCTTACCGTGGATTTTACCGCCCACACGGGAAGGCCTTAGCCACTGAGTCCCGCGCTGGCACAGCACCCATAACCTCTGACTGCCACATGTTCATCCTCCCCTCTGCTTTGCTCTCTAACTTTTGGAGTTTGTCACCGGTCAAGCATTCTCTGTGGGCTATTTGGGTTTCTCATCCATATTTAGTGACAAGACCTTCGTCACTCCTCTGACCAGCGGGGTACGGGAACGTATCTGCCACGTACGAGAGAAACAATGCTACGTAAGCTCGCGTTGTGAATCCTCTGGAGAGCTCGTGCAACCTGTCTGAGGCCAGGTGGGCTTGGTATCGTCAGGATGCTGTTTACGTGTGAGCTGACCAAAATACTGAATCGTGCTTTACGCTCAGAATGATTAATCATAATCAAAGATTTGCAGCGTTAGTGTTTCATCCTCTTGCAGGTAGATGTCCTATTTTTACAGCCAAGAATACCCTTGGTATAGTTTGCAATTTATTTGGGCCACATGTAAGCAAGGATCTTTTTTACCTCCATCAGAATTTTGTGCAATGTTGTCATGATAGCTGATCAACTGTTTGTGTGTGTCCAATTCTCTGATAATTGTGCAAGCAGCCCTTCAGACAGTCGGTCGGTGAAAGCAGGCAGTCATTCTCACACGTATGTCTCCGCCCCGTGCCTAGAAACTTCAGGCGTTGCACAACAAAACGTCTTTTTTACCCAGAAAGTGTCATTTCAAGTGCCTCTGCCTGCCTCCTGTGCGTTTGCAGAGTGCTGCAGACAACTGCAGTGGTGCCTCATCTTTGAAGCTTGCCAGTGTCTACCCCCTGAAAGAGGAGTTAAATCCTTCCACAGACATCAGCGCAGCACGGGCTGTCTCACACACACTCATAGACGTGCCCTGTTTGTACAGCTGGCACACAGGACCGGTATATACAGATGAGATATGTGATTGGCCGGCAAGAGACACTGACCTAAAACTCACAGCTTAAAACAACATGAGAATCCCTCTATGCCCTGAAAGAAACACAGAACATATCCATATATTGTGCCAGTCAACAAACATCCTCCCTATCTTATATCAATTGGTTTGATTATGTCAGGAAATATGACACAGGAGTGCGGGTCCAGGCTCTCTGAGTCTGTAATGCGCCGCCATTCACAGGCTAAGAGCCAAGGCCTTCATTGGCTCCACTTATACAAACACAATGGCTCCTGCAGTTCATGAAGCCATCATTGTTTTCTGGCAGATAAGTGGCCGGACTGGAAGTCTCCTCCCGTGTTTATCAGGGCTCTCTTCTTAAGTTCCTGCTCCGGATGGTGGAAGCCAACAATCTGGGCTCTGAGACGCAGCATTCAACCGTTTACAGCCCATTATTATGCTCGGCCCAAGTCCCCGAGGATTAGTTATTCAGGGTTGGGGGCCCTGGTGGTGGAAGATAGGGTCCCCCCCACAATTTGTGCCCGTGTTTGAAGTGCTTTGTCTGGGATGCTGGTGGCGCGGCAGAGGGGTGGGGTGTCAGTGAATAGGGCCATACATATTCATGAAGGGGAGGGTTAAGGGTTCTTGTTATATCTGGATGATGAAGAGCTCCATACGCCCATCCCAAACACACACACACACATACGTACTCAGTCACACATGGGGCTTCATGGTGGTCATATTAACGCATCAAAGGCTTTTCGTACTCATTGTGGGCCCAGACGCCTCAGAATATTCCATCCCACAGGAGTTGGGTCAGTTGGATCTGGGAGTGTGTGAGAGTGTGTGAGCATATGTGTGTGTTTTAGGGGCTTTGAAGGAGACACATCTGGGGCCTCAGCTTTTAGGAGGAACATTATGAGTGGAGAGGACTGCCTCTCTCCCTCTCTCTCTCTCTCTCTCGCCTCTCTCCCGTGTCACACACACAGTCAAGCACATGTAGAGATTCAAACACAGAGACTCCACAGAGACTGCTGTTCGCACCAGAAACTTCTGTCTGTGAATGTTACCGTACCAAACACATTGAGCGAGTTAATATTTTATAAGTGCTTTTCATTGCTCGTCTTTTTTTTTTCTTTTCTTTTTTATTGTACCCCCTCCCCCTTTTTTCCACCCAGTGCTTTTTCAAACCGATACTCCAGTTTGTGAAGAAGCTCTATCCATCAATACCCCTCTCTATTGTTATTTATCAGCGTGACCGGGGCACGTGTTACGTGAATATCTGTCCCCAGGGGATTCAAGATGGCGTTCTTCAGTTCCCCCCTGTGAATCATCTGCAACCTTTATTAGTGCCAGCTCAGCTAGGTCTCCCCTAAATGGGTGGGGGTGGGTGGGATAGAGGGTGGAGAGAGCAGACCCTTTCCACTGCACCAGGCCTTGGGATGCTCTGCTGGTTATTGTTCTTACAGACACCAAGATTCTCTGTATGTGTGTGTATGTGTCTTTATTCCATATTACATCTCATATCAGTCAGATTATCCTCTGGTGATGACACTGGGAGAGATCGCACTGTCAGCACAGCCAAGACATCCTAAATAAGACATGTGTGCAGCAGGAAAACATGTACTACTGTATATTTCACAGCAAGACGTTGCTTCATGTACTGCACGTTTACTTATTCATACAGTTATATAATATACTTTTGAGAAAATCAAGCACCACTTTGCTGCTATCAAAATAAGCCCTAAAGACTCCATAATGGAGTCCTCTCAAATCCACATTCTTGTAAATTCGTACATTCTTTTGTAAATGCGGTTACAAGGTTTTGACTAATGGATTTTTATGTCCAAACAGTTTCAGTCTGAACCTGTTTCAGCAAATCTAACCGTCTAATGTACGCAGGCCTCTATAGCTTTTATGAAGCAGTGTTGAGAGGAGCAGTTTTGGCTGGATGATGTTTCTAACCTCTGCGCAGCCACTATTGAGGCAAACATAGAACTTTACACTGGCAGAGGCGGGGCTGAGCTGGAAAAACACAGCGCTCACAAATTCCCATCCAAACCACAGTTTTTAGATCCTTCTGAGTACCAGATTTAAACATCTGACATAGATTTTTCTCAACCTGTCATGATGTTAGCTATGTTGATTTTTCCATACTGGGCTGTCTCTTCTGTCAAAACACATGTTAAATCTTTAAAAAAAATGTAACTCAAGCGGCCATTTGTTTGTTTTGCTGGAAACTGGAAATATGTTCCATCTCATGGTAACTTTTTTGGACTGAATATACCATTAACAAGCATGTAAACTTCTACTGTTAAGGGATAAGTAACGTTTTGGATTTCAAGCAAAGGAATATTATGTGAGCTACACTTTAATGATCAGAACTTCAGTGTGAAGCTTATGGAAAATAAAACTGGGGAAAAACCCTGTAGCTGGGACTCAAACCCTCTGAACCAAAGTCTGGAACCCAAATGAACTATACAGGCTTTGTTCTACTCGTCATGCTCTTGCACTTTTACAGCGGTAATATATAGAAAGGAAGTTAAATGGTAGAAATTTCCCCTTAACTTATAACGGGGAAGAATCCTTTCAAAGACCTACGGAGTCTGGATGAGCTGTGTGGATCACCTCCAAGGAGTACTCACATGATGACAGCCCCCTCTACTATAAAAAGACTCATCTGATCAGTTTACTACAGTTATGTGCACGAATAGACAGATAATACGTTTTCAATTTTTACTTCTGGCAACAAAACGACAACAAAATTTCATGGCAGAATAATGTGTATAATCCGTTTATTTAAAATATGGGATTCTTCAAAATGTCGTGTTTATTGAGTTCCAGACAAACAGTACAATTTGATGTCACCTGAAATTAAATTCCTTCACATCTGTATTATTCGCATATTTATAGATTTGTTGTTTTTTTCTGTTTGTCTGCATTTATTCATCTTGTTTATTGGCATCTTCTTATGTCAGCAGGCTGCTTACACGTACGCCTTCATGTTGTTGTTGTTTGACTCTCATTCATTGTGTGTGTGACTCCTGTTTGTCACTGTTTCATATCAGCCATCACACTTACACATTCACACATAGCGTGGTACCAACCTGTCCTAGACGGGATTCGATCCGCCGACGTTTCGTCCCGAAGTTGTGCGCTTTTTCAACTCTGATTTACAACTTTTATCATCTTTATTCCAATTTTCATTGCCTTGGGTGAATCTGTTGTTCAGAGCGATTCCATTTAGAAGTTGTCATAAATGCGTATTTGAATGCTCCCTTTATCGTTGTAATGAGCAAATAAATATCTCCTGCTGATTCCGGCTTTGAGAGAATTCATTTTAAATGAGAATTTTATTGTTCATTCTTAAATGAAAACGACACATTTTGGCATTGAGAGTCCCACCGAGGCCTCTATAGGTGGCTCATTTCTTAGAGTGCCAAACTGGTTCGGAGGGGACCCGGTTCATGTCCCAGCATGTGAAAACACCGGTCTGCATAGTATTGTTATTAATGCATATTCATTTGATAAATCAATATGTCTGATGTGAGGGAGGTCATTCAAGTCTTACTTTAAAATATGAATACTCCCACATTTGTTGTTGGTGAAATGAGTCAACCTGCACCGTTGATGTGGTTGATACTGATGTTGCTCCGCTGGCGTGCGTACGTGTGTGTGTGTGTGTGGGTGAGAGGCTTAAAAACGACTTGTGAAAATGATATTTTTGCAGTGTGCTGACGTACCCAGATGGCCTGTGTTTTTCTGAGGAGGTGCAATGTCACACAAACACACGGAGCTGCTGAGCCTCACTTCTCTGTCACTCTCGTCTGGTTCACTGAGAGATGACTCATTGCTGCTGAGCGTAATCACATTAGAGACACCGGGGAGACACATCCTCCATCACCGCCACCGCCACCACCCGTTCCACCTCCATCCTCTCAATCCTGACTCCTGGTACTTTGATATAAGATTACAGAGAATTAGATTGTAAGAACTGGGCGTTTCTTCTGTTATCATTTCTCTTCAGTCCTCGATGGTGCCATTTCTCCACACCAATGAAAGTAGCCATCAATTATCCAGTGTGATGTCTTTGCTTTTTTAGACCATCGATTGGCCGTGAAGCTATTTCTGTACCTTTGGCGGTGTCTTATTTTAGCTGTGCAGACTAATGGTCCATTGCATTGCAGGAAAATCAAAGCAAAAATCCTTTTATGTGTGTCATGTGGGCCTCTGTGTGTTTGTGTGTGTGAGTATGTTTGAGGAACAGACGTAACAAAATGCCATATCGTCAGTTGATATTATCGAATGCTTCAAGAGCTGACAAAATCATAGTAATCTCTATCTTTGTCATCTTGTTCCTGGCTGGCATATCAGTCTAAATATAAAGAGAGATACTGCTTGGGTAGATGACACGAGATGACACAATGTTGAATAGTAAAATTATGTAAAGGACTGAGCAGAGAGCACCAGGAGACCAACTCTAGATGTGCAGCCTAGTGCCACGGTCAAGGGCAGTGGCAGGAGTAATTCGCCTAGCGTGCATGTTATTGTGGGTGTGTGGGTGTGGGCTTCCGTTTATAATATGATTACAATTTCTCTTTGTGTCTGCTAACATGCACCAATATATTAAAACACTTTGGCATTTACTAAAGAGTTCCCCTCAACGTCTCCAGCAACTAGGACAGACAGTATATAATTTGTTGGTGTGTGTAGATGCCAGTACAGACAGTTTGGCTGTGCACTGTGCTGTCCTGCTTGTTTTATTTCCACCCTGATAGGCTGGCGGCAGTCGGTCGTATACCCCGGTGTTTGTGCGATGTTGCAGATTCAGGTGCATAGCACGTCATAAGATGTCCACAAATAAAAACCCAAACCCAGCAACCCAGCACTCACAGAAACGTCACGCACCGGTCCATACCGCCTCGGTGATGACTCATCAACATTACCGTTGAGTAGTAATGCTCATATCTCCTCTCTTGCAGTGGCTCATGCGCAGGACACACATCACCACTCCACTGACAAACCCCTGATTCAGTGCTACAAATGTGGAGAGCCATGTAAGGGCGAAGTGCTGCGGGTGCAGAACAAGCACTTCCACCTGAAGTGCTTCACCTGTAAAGGTACAGTACCATGCTGATGCGGGAGGAAAATGGGGCATGAGACAATTTACAAAATTTAGTGAAGGATTCTGGGTTATGTCTCTACTTGTTTGTTACAGTGTTAATCACAAAGTTATTTACTGATTTGAATGAATCCTGCTACAGATTTACACTGCTAGGTTCATGTGAAATCCATGGGAGAGCACAGGTTTAAGAGCTCATGGCTACAGGCCCAGCCCAAGCATGACCTTAAGTATAGTATAGTATAGTGTAGTGTAGTGTATTGTAGTGCAGTGTAGTATTGCATCATATCGTATTGTGTAGTATTGTATACTGTAGTATATATACTATGGTGTGGTGTAGTATAGTACAGTGTAGTGTAGAGTAGTATAGTGCAGTGTAGTGTAGTATAGTATAGTATTGCCTCATATCATACTGTGTAGTATAGTGTAGTGTAATATCATATTGTGTAGTATAGTATTCTGTTGTTTAGTGTAGTGTAGCATAGTATAGTATGGTGGGGGTTCACATTGGCACTCATCTTTACTACTTAGAGTATAATGTTGTCTAGTATTGTGCAGTGTAGTATAGTACAGTGTTGTGTAGTATAGAATGGTGTAGTATAGTATTGTATTGTGTAGTATAGAATGGTGTAGTATAGTATTGTATTGTGTAGTATAGTGTAGTGTAGTATCGTGTAGTATAGTATTGTATTGTGTAGTGTAGTATTGTGTAGTATAGTATTGTATTGTGTAGTATAGAATGGTGTAGTATAGTATTGAATTGTGTAGTATAGTGTAGTGTAGTATAGTATAGTATATTCAAGAGAAATAAAGCAGTTAAGATGTAAAGTCTTAGTAGAACAAAGACAAATTCTGTTGAGGCTACAGTAAACACTCGAATGAGGTTGGTGACGGAACGACATTTTGAACGACATTTCACGATTCCTTTGCATGCATTTCTCAGCTACACAGGGTTGTGAATAGAAATGATCTCCGTCTTGTAAGATAAAATATGAAAACCATAATCCTCAGACGTTGATATGATCCTTGTGACAGAGACGATGGGTTGTTTGTCTGAATAGGAGACAAAGCGACGTGGGAGTCGTGAAAACTTGCAGCTTACGTGTGAAACTCTATTATTCATCGCTAATTTAATATTGTCACAATAGTAGGGCATCTACTTCATTGCAATTAGCGCATGCTGCTGAATAAACAACAGCCATGACCTGTGGGGGTTTCTCTCCCTTATACAGTACAGTGGAGCACTCAGGTGTACAGTAGTAATCTGATCAGAGTACTCCGAGGGTCCGAGTATCTTCCTTTTACTTTCATCAAATCAATGACAACAAGTGAGGGAGGAGCAGCAGAGTTAGCTAATGATCACAGTGTCCTTTCCTGTCCTACGTGTGGTGTCGGGGGGG
>OMNV01000954.1:0-11910 GCA_900303265.1 Brotula barbata | reverse complement strand
TTGGAGTCCAGTGTGAAGCGTGTCATCAGTTCATCACGGGGAAAGTGTTAGAGGTACAGTAAGCCACAGATGCACACACTTTACAACATGATCCGCCCTCTGATTGGCTCTCCGGTGTCCTCTCTGTGCACAAACTACACAATGTGGAATTTATAATGTGCATTTGTAAATACTGCACGGGTATATTTGACCCATGTCGGAGTAGATCAAATTCTGAAAAGATAATCAATCAAATTTAATGAAATGCCTTGATGAAAAAAATAATATAAGAAGTGCAGGAGACACTTGATCTTACATGTAGCAGGAATTTAGTTCGACACGACTCTTGATATGAATGAATGAAAGATTTCATTCTAAGCCGATTTCAAGGTCTCTGCACACTTACAAGAGCGCTTTTCTAGGCTCTGTAAGTACAATGCACAGAAATGAATCTTATACTGTGTTAAGTGCATTTAACACAGTATAAGATTCATTTCTGTAAAACATTACCAACCCCTCTGTCTGACCTATACCACCGTTTCAATCAGCCTTCCTGTATGTGCCTGTCCTGCTGTGATCTAATCAGACAGGCAGTTATATGAAACTTAATTGTATGTAAATGTCACTGCCTGGCTCATAGTAATCCATTCCTAAGGCTGGCCTTTATGACAGCATGAAAAGGCCAATGGAATCTCCCCGCCTGAGCCCCTGCCAACGGATGACTGAAGTCATTCCAGTCTGTCTAGCCATAGATCCTGTATCCATTGGTAGGCTTACATGTAATTGGCTATAATGCTGCTATTGGGTGGGAGAAGGAGTGTGTATTCAATGGCACACTATGTACAGATGGGTGCAAATATGCAGGGAAAATCAACTTGTAAGTGTTTGTGGACCTGAAACACGCCACTCAACAAGATAGAAAAGCTTCATCAGAGGATAAACGTGATCACTCAGAACAGCATAACAACCCGGCATAACACAGCCACTGTCGGGTTATGTGTTCAGCCCTTTATCGCTCTCGCCGTGTACACCTCGCATGCAATAAATGTTGAGAGTTGTTATAAATGATTTTCCTGCCATCTGGCTCAATAATGAACCCTTTCAAAGTCACTTAGATCCTTCCCTTTTATCACCTCCAGTCCAGAATCAAGTTCACCCTGGCGTGCTGATATTTCATATATAGTGGTTTTTCAATCAAGCGGCCTTCTGTATAGTTATACTTCAGCCCGTGTTGACCCAGCATACATCAGAGGATTATTGGGTTGGAGGTTCTCTGAATTGTTGGCAATCATTTTCCATCAAGTCTTTGATACATTAATGTTGAATGCAAATATTATCCTGTAGATCCACATTAAAGGGTGGATCCTTAAGTCCAAGGAAGTATATTGAGTGTTTTTATCCAGCAGGCACATCTCATTTGGCTATTCATCACCCGGGCCAAAGTGCTCGCCTTTATATTGGAGCGCGCTGCACGCCATATCAGTATCGATGTCAAGCAGGAACTGGAGCTGCCTTTTCATTTTCTGGGTTAGTGTTATGCAGGTCTGCACAGGGAGAAATGTGTCAGGCGGTTTGATGTCACGGTGGTCGTGCTGGTTTTCACATTCAATATCAACAAACCATGTCATTCTTAACATTTGGGTGGTTAAGCAGGAAGCTGTAAAATGACACATTTCTTTTACTGAAGGTGAATAAGTCATTAATTGATTTCACATCGAGACCCGCTGGCAGAGGTCTTTATAAACCCCATGAGCTGACAAGAAACACTCGAAAAAGGGCCAGAACCATAATTTAATCGGCAGTTGAGTGTAAGTAAGGCACGGTTATCAGCACGGAGAGTGTGATGGAAATATCCGTTGTGTTGAAATGTAGCGTGTTGAAAAAGAGGAAAGAGAAGTGGCTGAGAGCAGGTGCAGCTTAGTGTTTATTGCCTGTGGTCACCGTTCACTGCTCCTCGCCGTCCTTGTGATGCTGATGCTGGTTTGTGTGTTGTGCTATGCAGGCTGGAGATAAGCATTATCACCCCAGCTGTGCCAGATGCAGCAGGTGCAATCAGATGTTCACGGAAGGAGAAGAAATGTATCTGCAAGGTGAGCACATCTACCCTGGTCTTTGTCGTCCAGCGGGAAAACGACATCCTTTTGTTGTTATCGCGTTGTAAGTGAAACTGTGACTTATGGCACCCTTTGTTGGTCGAGTCAGCCTCGCGATGATGAAACTCTTCCAGATTGTCATGATTATAAGGTGCTTTTCGGAGGAAACTTCCGTTTATTTGACAACATAACTAAAAAGACATACTGTTTGTTACACGTTAGAAATAATTACAGGTGCAAATATTACCTTGTGGACATTTTGGGGGCAAATTTTCATTAAGGCTTGTTATTATTGTTATATACTATACTGCACACTGTGGACTTTGAGTGTATATATCAATTAATGTTTTTCTGTTAGGGTACAACAGGGACTAAGACGCAGACAAGACATCAAGTATGCCAAAGTTTATGACAGCCAAGTAGTATAAAGAACAAAGATCCACACAGACAGACAAAATAAACAGAGACAAACTTACAACAGAGGAAAATGAGGGCTTTAAATACACAGACGGGAGAAGAAAAACAGTCTGAGCAAAACTCAACACGTATGAACACAGGTTACATGGCAACACTGGCAGGTTCCCACTGTAAGAGAGAAACAACAATCCCAAATGATAATAATTTTGATAAATCCTGAATTTGTCCAATTTGATATGAATGTGAATAGATCTATATACAGTAAATAACAGTGTTTATTAATAAGTGCCAGAAGTAAATAGCTTACCAAGTGTGTAAGTACCCCTTGTAAAATCAAATGTGGTTAAAGCAGAAATTATACTATTAAAATTTATTCAAATATCTAAATTAAAAGTCCTCAAGAAGAGCAATGCAAGCAAATGTGTTCCGTGTGATGTAATTTCCCTAGTGAAAGGTAATAAACAGCATCATCAAAACATCAGTACTAGTACCTCAGCTGTACACATTAATTACTACAGTCCTACCACCTATGCATGTGTGTTAATTTACCCATGACCCCACCCCACCCATAACCAGACAGTGTGTGTGTGTGCTGTCCTTCCTCAGGATCAACAGTCTGGCATCCCGGCTGCAAGAACACCACTAGAGCAGAGGAGAGACACAGGGAGCGGGTAGGAATTCACACCTCTCTGACTCTATTGCCATTTTTGTGTTCACGCCCTGTCACAGGTTTTTAGAGTGAGGAATAAAACAACTTCAACATCTGTAACAGGGGATTTGACATGGGCACTCACCACCTCTTTGTAAATAACTTCCCTGTGAGGTGGGATGATGGTGTCTGTGTGTGTGTGCCCCTCCGCGCGTGCGTGTGTGTATAATGTAGACATGTGTGATGTCCTGTGAACCCCCCTTCTCCCTTCCTCCACAGCTATTGCCTCCGTCCCTCTTATTCCTCCAAAAAACAGAAAGGCAGGTACTGTATTCGCTATTGGCTATGAGATGGCATCATGTGTTCCACTTATGCATAGGACATAATGCACTGTATGCTGCCATCTGCTGGAGACAGCGTGCAGTGCCTCCTCTGTGTCATAACAGAGCCATGGAGTCTTGTACATTCTGTGTTTGAACACTAAAATGTGCGTGAGACCGATGACAAGTGTCAAAGCTGACTAATTTGTGTTTCAACATTAGGTGAAAAGCTCATTTAATTCTGCTACATTCAGGACTGCTGCTGCCATCCAAACCGCTCATTTCCCATAATCAGCCAAAACATTAAATCATAGCACAAAAGCCCTCATTCACTTTGCTGTTTTGCAAATGAATGACCTGATCATGAGACGGCATATTTGGATTTATTATTACTCCATGGAATTCATGAAATGTCAATTCAGAGTTTGTAATATCAGCTCATCACTCATATAAAAGCCAGAGGGTGCTTTGGACGATAATCTAGTGTGATATGCAGATGGCAGGGGGCTGTGGATCATGGGAGCTCGATTATCGTGACAATCATTGTTTCGACTAACGGCCGCCTCTGTGTTTCCCTCTTACAGCCTACGAGGTCGTCATCTGAAAGTATTTGTTCCAGACCTGGTTCAAGCATACCTGGCTCACCGGGTCACACGATCTATGTAAGACCAGCACACATCGTCACTGTGATCTTTCAATGTGTCATTTCCCTCCCAAACCGCCTTTCACTGTC
The DNA here is from genome assembly GCA_900303265.1 of Brotula barbata. Taxonomy (NCBI): domain Eukaryota; kingdom Metazoa; phylum Chordata; class Actinopteri; order Ophidiiformes; family Ophidiidae; genus Brotula; species Brotula barbata. Next base: position 7,719 of record OMNV01000954.1, on the reverse strand, counting down.
ACACCTTGTTCAGGAAAAGTGTGTTTTGTACCGTAGTATTCTGCCCTCACACATGTTCGTTGTGTGCGTGTTTGTCTTTATTTGTCTCCCTAGGCAAAAGTAGACAATGAGATCCTTGATTACAGAGACCTAGCTGCCATTCCAAAAGTCAAAGCCATTTATGACATTGAGCGCCCCGATCTTATTACCTATGAACCTATGTATACCACCGCCATGGATGAGACTGACGAGAGACGAGAGAGTGTGGGAGAGGTAAACACACAGACCGCGTGCTTCTCTGTGCCGCATGCTGAGTTATGCTCATATATATTCCTCAAATGGCTGCCCTGTTATCCCTTAATAAATCAGTCGGACATGTTTAAAATGTGAGCTATATATACACACACCATCACCATGTGGATATAAACGTGCATGAGTCTTAACCGGTGTTTAATTTTGAAATGCTTTCAAAATTAAAGCTTTTTATTATGCAGAACTGAACTTCTGTGCCCCTCACAGCTCCACACTGCCAGGAGGGAGCGTTCCCCCTTGCCTGATGACAAGGTGAGATACGCCCCCCTGGATAATGATGATGATGATGATAAAAGAGCTACAATTATAGAGGTGCACATAAAATATGCAGCACCCCGTCCTCTCACCAGTTTTAACACGCCGATAATCCAGCTTTACTGCTTTGCTTTACATTGTTGTGTGTTTTCCTCTCCAGTGCTCAAGAAACCTGTCACCTACCCCGCCTATTGAGGTAGGCGGGATCTATTTTGTCACTGTGCTGAGCTTACAGTGTAAATAAACACACTCTATATTCAAGAATTGCGTGTATTAAAATCTTTGCGTGTCTGTGTGTGTGTAAGGGCTCTTACGACAGGAGGGAACGCATCCTGCAGCGGTCCACCAGCCAGGGCTCCATAGGATCGCCTGTTTATAATCGCCATGGTTACACCCCCACTTTGTCACGATCACCGCAGCATTTTCACCGGCCGGGTGAGTACCGCTGAGCATTTTGGGAGAGGTGCGTGTGTGTATGTGTGTTAGTGTGTGTCTGTGTTCACACGTATGCAAGTGATCACGCAGGGGATTTACAGGGATCGCTGACGTCTTTGCCTCTCATTTGACTCCCTCGCTCTGATCTAGTTTTCATATTGAAGGAAAGCTTCATCAAAATTGACTTCAGGGCTGCAATCAAGACATTTTCCTGAATACTAATGTTTTTACCTCCACCAAATTTGCTCAAGATCGGGATAGATTATTTGCACAGGACTTGCTGTACACACATAGAGCTCGCAGCTAATGTGTTAGTGAGATGACGCTCGTTCAATTGCATGCAAACAATAGTTACAGGACAAGATATGCAGAAAATATTATGGTTGCTTCATTCTCTTAAGGCCATTGAATTAAAATGATTAGAATAAGACAAATTTCATCCAGGCTTGTTTGTCCCTGGTGGAGGTATGGGCTCTAATAAGTGCCCCTCCAGTTCTTATTTCTATTTATTTTTGCAGTATAACAACCTTAAAGTCAATTTTGTACCAACGTTCTTCTCCACCTTTCCCTTTGAAAGGTTTGTTTTCTTCTTCAGTTGTGATATTTTCCCTCCTGTTTCTTACTCCTGATTTCTTCAAGTAATCCTTGCCTCTCAGTCTGGGTTGGTTCTTCTGTTCCACACTTGATTCTTGTGTATCTCACTCCCTTTCTTTTGTCCTCACCCTCTCACCTTCTATCTCCTCCCCTCGTCTCTGACCTCTGCTGCCTGGTCGTGGGGGGTTTCACCCCCACCCTGTCCCCCACCTGTCTCCGTGCAGAGGCTCTGACAGGCATGCAGAAGCTCTGCTCCTCCTTGTGCAGTAACAGTGTGGGCTCCAGAAATAGTGACTCCCGCCCCACCTCCCCTTTCAGACACCACTTCCTCCCCCATAGTCAAGGTAAGGGCCCCACTCCAATCTTCTCTGCTGCCCCCAAAGGCATCCCTCCATCACCTCCATCCTCACGTGAGATGCCACCTTGCGCAACTTTTCCCATCCATCATTCTGGATCCATCCTCATTTCTCTCATTGGATGTAGACATAAGCTGCCTCATGGTATCTGCTGAATCGCTCATCTAAAAGCACCACGCAGCCACGTAACCCTCCTGTTCACTCGGGCATCGATTCCTCTGTCAGTGTACTAACACCTTCTGCCAAAGCAGCTGAAAGGCTCTTTGTGTTTGGCCATTGCATTTTTGCCTTTGTAATTTTCTTTGCACTTTAGTCATACTCACGCAAGCTGACAGTTATTTGTATTGGATAATGGATTTTTGCCATTGTAAATTATTTGATCATAAAAGTCTGCCTCTGTCTTAACGAATGCGCCACTGCATGCATGAAGATAACCTCTGAACTCTAGTAGATTATGAAACAGACATCACACCTCATGATTCATTACACATCACCCCGAAGACAAATCCCAGCATCGATCTGCTTGTACACCACATAGCTCCACTAACTGCATCTACCAGAACCGGTCAGGCCGTCTGCCATTCTGTCCAAATGGCTTCAAGCTGTCCCGTTGGTGCCTATATGTGTTTGCGCCGTTCAGACCTGTGGTTCCCCTTTAGTGTCCCTGCTTATGTTCTGTTCTTGATTCTTCTCACTGGAGGCACCGACCCGCCAAGTGGCCGGAGCTCCCCCCTCCCGCTCAGGCCCGACAGCCGGCCGGTCACCCCGCCTCTCTCTCTGACCCCTAAACATTTCCACCTCCCAGGTAGGAGCTGGAGCGCACCCTGTCACTGCTCGCCCCTAATCGATTTATCTGGCTGTCTGTTTATGTATGTATTATCACTTACTGTAGATAGTCTGTCTGTCTGTCTGTCTGTCTGTCTATCTATCTATCTGTCTATCTGTCTATCTGTCTGTCTGTCTGTCTGTCTATCCGTCTGCTCGTCTGTCTGCTTTTTCTCTCCCCTGTTCCTCCTTAACAGACGATCACCTGTAGACATAAGTGTGTATCACACAGGAAGAGCAGATCATTTGAGGGGTTTTATGTGATACATGCTTCCATTTGCCTCAGTTGATTTATGTGTAATGGCCTGGTGTTCAGATCTGATCTGTGTTTATAACAGACTTTGATGCATTTTACAGTAATAACTGCACTGCAATGCATTCTCACTAATGACTTATTTAAATGTTTTCAGATCAGGGGAGCAACATCTACAGAAAGCCGCCCATCTACAAACAGCACGGTACTTTTTCTCTTATGTGTAGTGATATTTGAAGTAATACCTCACTGTCTGGCTGTGTGATACAGCAGCGTATTTGTTTTATGTTACTGAGCTGGGCTCCTTACTGAGAATGCATTTGTTCTTCAACTGAATCTGTGTGTCCATGTGCTCACCACCCCCCCAGTGTCAAAGTTTGAGCACTGTTTGAAGTCTGTCTCCGATCCTTTCTGTCTGACCTGCAGCTTGCACTCTGTCTCTATCTTAACAAGTCATTGAATGTTATGTTTCAGCTTTCTCCTGAAAAAAATGGCAGTGGTGCGAGCAACGTCCACCTGCTTGCACTGAGATTTTTATTCAGTTTTCTAAAACGGGTGGTGTGTCCTCCAGTCTGCCACGTGCACGTGTCACTTGCTTCCTCCTTGAAACAAGTGAAACCACGTTAAATCTCACCTCACCTTCAGGATCCAGAATTTAAGACCTAGCCCAGACTTCTACTTGCACTCTAGATAACATTTACGCTGTATATCAAACCCAAGAGGAGTGAATGATTGTTGAGCCTGATCAGATAATGCTGAATTGTTTACCTGTGGTTGAGACTTTGACCTAGACACTGATAGATCAGTTCCCATGGTTACCAACCTAGATACAGCTGCCATAGCACCTTACATCAAGTCTGCTGATGAGATCATCAGATCCGCCACCTTCCCTGCTGCCCATGCGCCCTCTCCGGACAACAGCTCGCGGAGTGAGGGCGACCGTTGGCCCTACTCACTCGCTGTATTAGGTACAGTAGGCTCCTGATGGGCATGCTTGCACTGCTACCCCCTAGTGGCACAAAATAGACACTTAACCACAATCTAACTCTTCCTTCCTTCCAGCTGAACTAAGAGCTTAACTGCATCCCTGCTTTCACTCCAGCACAGGCTATACCTCAGGCGTTGTTACGTGTCATTGATTTTTGCTTGCACTGTGCAGAAGTGATGTACATGTTTGGTTTGGTTTGGTTTGCTGCCATGATTTGTGTTGCTTGCAGTAGCAGCAGTTTCTTTTTTTCTTTATGTTCACTTACTGCACATAATGTGTGCACTAGCTCTATCAGTAGTGCCACAAATGACTTGGACAGAGATAACTGAGACTGACTTCAAACTGACGGTTGTCTGTCTGTCTTGCATTGTTCTGTGTATTAGACATCTGATGAAATCATGACATGATCGCCGATGGCTGCTAGCGTAAACATCCATCATGTCGATGTAGCCAATTCTTGCAATTGAGTCCCTCTGTTTGTCTGTCTAGTCAACTCTGTCTCACATTTGTGTTCTTCCAACCAGCTTTTACTCAGACACTATGTGTGTATGTGTCCACTGCTCTACACTGGTGGATTAGACCGCACAGGAATGAGACAGACATTGTGCCTGTCTTCAAAATCAAACCAGCAATGAAGTGTTTCATCCCGATGCAGTACATGTACAGCATGGTGTCTTTCAGAAAGATGTGTGTGTGTGTGTGTGTGTGTGTTTACAGGTGTTTTCACATAAATGTCTACTATATGTGTGCATGTGTGCGTGTGTTATTTGATTTTTGGGGCTGTGTGTGGTACCTGCAGGAGCAGAAGGGAGAAGGAGATCTAAAGAGGAAGAGGAGGAAGAGGCCTTGAAAAAAAAGCAGCTCCAGGAAGAACATCTAAGCAAGGTCAACCAGGTTAACCTTTAACCTCCACAGAGGATTATAATCCAGCTTTAATCTGTCAAATGGTTGAATTAAAAAGTAAAAATGGTTAAATATTTGTGTTGTGGATTGTGGGATATACTTATTACTATGTATGAAATGTGTGCGTGTCTGTGTATAGATTCAGTCTGGCTTGGGAAAGCTCATCCTGAAGGAAGAGATGGAAAAAGAACAGATCAGGGAACGTCACGCACGCAGCCTCTCCGCCCAGCGATACGACGCCAAACAGACCAACTGTGACGCAGGTAGACGCCGGCCACACCAGCTCACACTCTTCAGTCATGATCCACGTACAGCGTGCAAGAACCGTTCAAACAATGATGATTCTATTTCAGACGAAACAACCAAAACAAACTCCCTGCCTGGATATGGAAGAAATGGACTTCATCGGGTACGAACGCACACATTCTCTGAGCGTGCCATAACCATAACCAAAAAACATTCATAAACTTTGGTTTTGTTCGCTTTTATTCACTTTGTGCATGTAGGTGATTGGGTTTTTTCGTCAAAACTATCGGGGCAGTCTTATAGTTTTGCAACAGTGAGAGTACCACGTACTACACACTATTTTACATTATTATAAACATGAGAGAAAATAACCACAAAAAAACACAATGTATGTTTTATTTTTTGGATGAATCTCATTCCAGTTTTTACTCAGCAACGAAATTCCAATATGTTAATGTCGGCCATATTGTGTGTGTTTCTGCAGCCCCAGTCCACAGATTTCACCCAGTACAACAGCTATAGTGACATGTGCGGAGGAGGAAGAGGTGAGCGCTGCCACCAGACAAATCTCGTGCCAATTTCACCAGAGCTGTTCAGCACTAGCATTAAAAAAAAAAAAAAAATGGCTTGCAACGTGTACATATTTGGACATGCAATTTGAAATATTTGCTTAACGATTCACAATATGCCATTAGGTACAGGAGAGTTGTAGTTAGTGGCCTGGCAGGGGGATTTGACCGCTAAACCATTAACTGTGAGTCTCATTTTCTGTCCCATTTTGTCCTGCAGAGTTTCAGGTATGTCTCTCATCTGCTTTTTCACATGGCATGCTCCTCACCTTGCGTCATGTATTTTGCTTGCTCGGGGATTGCAAGAGACGCCTTCCCCCCCCCCACCCGAATGCACATTGCCCATTCCTGCTAAAGGCTTGCATCACTGTTGAATTTCTGTCACCTCCAAAGGATGCAGCGCAGTGATTCAGAAGGCCTCCGCGATGGAAAATAACGCTGAACCACTGCACTGCATATATGCAATGTACATCCATAGCCTCATCTCCTTTTGTTTGTTACTTACCAGTGTTTTGTGTCGAGCTGAATGTCACATTTGAATACATTTATTTTTAATTCATAGAAAAACCCACAGAGACATTGAAGAAATGTCTGGCCATCTTGAATACTCGTTCTGTACCTGAACAGTATCCAAATGATGTCATCCAGTGATGAATCCCGCTGTCATGAGTGGACATGTTCATGCCAATGACCCAGTCCCCTTCCACTATATTACATTTGTGTATGTTTTATTCTTTAGCACATTAAGGATGGCCGTGCAGCACTTGCAAGGATGGACAGGGGAGTATCTATGCCTAATATGTTGGAACCAAAAGCAAGTATCTCCTTCTTTTTGTGTTGATGACAAACTTGTAATCCAGCCTGAAACATGCTACAAATTCACATATGATAAATGCATTGAAACATGTAAAGGATAAAACACACACACGCTCTTCAGCCGCACACTTTTCAACGCAGCGCCATCCAGAAAAGGGACAGAACAGCCCAGAAGAGGAGCGTTTAGTAACACGAACACCATGCTTTAAGTGTAGTTTGGGGACACTGTTGGAACCGGCACGTTTTTTAAAGACTCGCATTAGCCGGGGTCCTGATCCGATCCAGCATGCCGCTTCAGGAGCTGCCGAGTCACTCGCGCGCTTAGCATGCCGGCTTCTCCATGCTCATCTGCACATGGCTTCGACCTGCAGTGGCTGGATACTGTATGCAGCATACAGTGGAGAATCCAACGCCAGGACTGTCATCCTAACAACTCATATCGCTATATACTGCTCAGTATATAAGAAAGTGTAAGTTACTGTGTGGATATGAGTTGGCCAGATGCACCAAAGAACTTCTAGTTGCTTATTAATGAGCATTTCAGTGAAACTAACGGTGACATGTTGCTTGTCTTGTACTGATGGGATTAGATATGTAGAAAAGTAGAGCCCAGCTTTCCAGGGGGGGTTTTGTTCATTACTTCCTTCGTTTGCACATATTACTTTAAAAAACACATCTGTTTTCACGTGGTTTGTCCTTAATCCACCCGACTGCCCTCGTGCACGTCACCAAAAGTCTACACACCATGCATTTCCCCGACGAACAGCTCTCACTCCCAGTCAGCCTCCTCTCACATACCTGTTCTCCCACCCAGTGTTCCCTCTGTCCCACTTAGCAACACAAAAAAAAATGTCCAAATTTGATGGTTTTGCTCTCATGAAACTTTCTGCAGCATGATCCAGTTTGTAGTTTTGACCTGTTCACTGACCAGTGTCTCCCTCTGAAGGTCTATCCCTATGAAATGCTCATGATAACCAGTAGAGGGAGAGCTAAACTGCCCAGGGATGTGGACAGAACCAGACTTGAGGTATCAGTGCTCCACACCACCCTCCTGCAATTGATACTGGATTTGTCTACTTTGTGTAAATAACATGTTACACAAATACCACTGTAGCTAGGAATGTGCAGTATCCATTGCTTCTTGTCATTTTTGCAGTGGTCCCTTTGTGGTTTCGATGCTAACCACGA
>OMNV01000953.1:0-10804 GCA_900303265.1 Brotula barbata | reverse complement strand
AATAGTCTGGTCGAGCCACATCCTTCACAAAACCTTATGGACGAACGAAAGAGGCAGGGTTTATGTATGTCTTTTATCACAACATAAATTAAAAGAACTGACGGCTCCCAAATTATTTTTGTCTATGAAAAATGCCATCACTGTGAAGGCTTTCCAAGTTCATTAATGTCTATGGAGTGAATCTCCAAACATCTATTAAATATCTTCTACAGACGGACAGCACCAGGTTGTTGGATGTTTACTTGTTCGTGATAGATGAGCCGTTAAATAGAGGATGATTGATCTGTCCGCTTCATTTACCCGACTTCAGAGTAAAAACATGCACTGAACTCTAATGTGGGTTTGTTGCCACATGATTGCTGTCGCCATGTTTGAGAAGTGCTTTCTATTCATCACCAATAACAGCCTTGAGGAAAGCTGAATGGGTGGCAGCGGAGGAAGACATAATCAGGCCTTGTTTACATCGTTAGGTTAAAAATGCAATCCATTACCGCAGTCAGTTTCTCAATTATTTTCACATGTTGAGTGTTAATCAGAAACTGAACATTTCCCCCCACAACCCAAACAAGGATAAGTGTTTATGGTGTAGATAAACAGATGAATTTGATTGGCTGACTGCATGCACAGTGCAGACTGATGACATAAAATACAGCTGCACTCACATAGAGGGTAGTCAACAGCTGTGGTGACTATGTCCAGTGTAGACTGGGCCACTTCAGTCACCCTGCGGGCTATTAGACCACGAGGCTCCAACTTACACACTAGGAGAAAAAAGAGAGAGGTGTGTGTGAGTCACAGTGTAACTTATATCAAACTTCCTTGAAATTTAAATAAGACTGTCCAAAATTTATGGCATCATTGTGTCACCTTTCGATCCAAATTGCTCTTATTTAAACATTCCAGACTTTAATAATCAGTAAATATTGGTGGACAATGTGCACGTTGGCTGTACTGTATGTTACCCTGGTTGTTGGTTTCAGGTGGCCCTCCCTGGCGGTAGCAGGTCTTACACACCCTAACGGGGGCGCTGCCCCAGCCCCTCTCTGGTACAGGCATCCTGTGACTAGAACAGGGCTGGCAGAAACCCTCCCCACATGAACGACAGTGATGCTTCCTCTCCGCCTCTTCGAACATCCTCTGACAGCCATGACATATCTGGGGAACATGAACAGGTAGCGAGATACAATGACAAAAAAAAGGAAAGATATGATCAGATATGATTATGTTAGCATAGGACACATTAGAATAATTCATCAATCTCAAACTTGTGTGTTAAATTATTTCTACAAAGCAATAATATCGAGCACTTCAAGTAAATGTAAAGACTTTCATCTTTAACAGTGATCATGCATCTTTTGATTTAGTAAGAAATTGATTGGATAAATGTTTTTATTCCTTTACAGCTTTTGTAATTCATCTGTGAAGCGCCCACACACTATATAAGTGCAGTATGTTAGAGGGATGAAAGAAGACTTAAATATATCATTTTTAAACAATAAACACTAAAGCTGGAGCCAAAGATGCCCTCACTGAATCCTGAAGCTCCACCAACCACATTTTGGCTTTGCTCTTAATTTAAATTTACTAATAATTGTTGCCAAACGCCCAACACATTTAGACAAAACTGTCAAAGACAAAAATGATTTTGTTCGTTCACAAGGTTCTGCTATTCTACATGCGTGACTTGTATACCAAATGGCCACACTGAGTTAAATGTGCAATCAACTAACAGCTTGTCAAGGAGGGCGCAATAATTATGCCACACGTAGAGACACAGCACAACATTAAAAGAGAAAGAAAAGATAGAAAATCAAGGACAAAAAGGCATAGGAGAACACGCAAAGGGTATAAGTGAGACAAGGCAGAGTCTGCTATAGGTTCACTACTCATACTACACTATACATTAATCAATAGAGAATGTGTGTTTCAATTCTCCTCACTCACGGTGATCTCTGTGTTGGATCGCCAGTAGGGTGGCGCCACCTGGTCGGTGAGCCAAGCAGTGACCGCTTTGGTAGGACCGGTGCTGTACTCAGACACGGACTGAATGACAAAATTCATCCCATCCAAGACCCTCTGGGCAGCGTTCTGATGGTTGGCAAGGAAGGTGTCCGACTGGGTGGAGGAGAGAAGAAGATGGAGCGATTAAATAATTGTGTGGCGATGAAGAACAGATGGAAAGGTGAGGAGTAAAAAGAGGATGAGACGTACAGTAAATGGACAAAAGAGCCAGAATCTTTTCAGTCAGTAAACAGCACAATTAACCTCGTTTCAGTTACAAATGTTACATACAGCCGGCCTGTTCACAATGGTTCACAACGGGGGTCAGATTTAAATAAGACCCACACTGAGGGGCCAGGCAGTTTGCGTAGAACGATTCAAATTTCAAGAAACAAACTATAACTGGGTAGAAATAAAAGACGTTTTCAGTTTATTATGAAAGAAGAGAAGTATGCATTTATTCTTAATTGTTGTAGTTGCTCAGATTAAAGGGTTCAGCACCAAACAGCAATCAAAAATTGCTTTAGTTGAAACTGAAAAGACCCCTCATCCAGTGAGCAGCTGCACAGAAGCTTCACTCTTCAAAGATAATCAAAAACATTACTGAGACTTTTACCCATGTTTACAACAGAGCAAAGGTTAGGGATAACGTGTACACACGCTGATGACGCGGATGAAGGATCTGAATTTCCTCCAACTCTGAGAAAGATAAAATTCTGGAAATACTGCCGGTAGGAGACTGAAGAATAATTATGAAAGGCAGTGCTGCAAGAGATTCATCATTGCTTTGATGTGAGCTTTCTGCTCACATCCTGCTCTCCGATCATTGATTTTGAAACGTATTTTGTAGGCTGACGCATCATCTACGCAAGCATTCTAGTCATAGCCGGGTCACAAGTGTAAAGGTGCTTTCGTATGGAAGTGTGTGTGCGAGTTGTAGAAGTGTAAATGTGAAGAAGGTGAGTTAAGGTAGAGTACTCACCCCCTCCCAGACATGCTTGACCTCAGACCGCACCACGCCACTCTCAGGGTCCTGGTTTCCCACCCAGTACTGTCTGCTGCGGTAGATGACACCACAGCTTGCACACTCCAATACATAACTGACAGAGAGGTGGGCAAGGAGAGGGCAGCAAGAGTAAGTGTAAGAAAAAGGATGAACGAAAATGAAATTGTGTATCTACTACGTGGCCCATTACGCTGCTTCCACCCTGGCCCTAGAGGCTTAGTTTGCTCCACCTAACAGAGCCCTCGGACGCATCAGCCATCACAACTCATTCTGCAACGATCTGCACAACACACACACACGAACACACAGTTATTTTCCAGTATTGCTACATCTCTTCTTTGTAATTCATTCTTTTCCCAGTTACAGCTCTGGCTGTTCAAGGAGAGGGAATCTCTCTCTGAGTTGCCTCTCCCAGCTCTAGGCTGGGTTGCAACCTGTTTATCATGTGTGACACTGTGTGTGATATTGGGCTACACAAATTAACTTGACTGGACTTGATGCTTACCCTGACCAGGCATACTTGGCCAGTCCAAGCCAAGGGTTGTCTGTGGAAGCTGAGGTCTTGGGCACAACAATCACCTCCCTACCGCCTTCATAGCACCTCTGAGGGCATTCAGGAGAAACACACAAAGTATTAAAAGTTACACGTCTAGACAGGATGCATCTCTGGTTCTAACAATGGTATGGAGTGTATCTCGAACACAACTTAAGTGGAAGTTTAAATTAGGCAAAAAAGAATCAAAAAAATAGTTATTGAAATTAAGAAACTGAAGTATCAAAACAACATGTGTGTGTTTAATAGGTATTAATGTTTCTGGCTGTCTTACCTTACAGATGAGGACTTTGTTGTTGTATTGGTGCGCATACTGACACAGTCCATCTGCCATGTGAGGAACCCTGTCTCTTAGATGGTTCATTCCATTCTTACAGCGTATGCTGGAGGCAACATTGAATGGTATTAAGTGCTATATCGCTTTATCCAAAGCTCTTTACAACGTTTTGCCTCATATTCACGCATTCATACAGACATTCACACCACAACCGCAGTAACCATGCAGCCCCATTGCTTGTCGGAAGCAATTTGGGGTTAAGGTCTTGCTCAGGGACCTTCGACATGGAGAAGCAGGAGATCAAACCGGCAACCCTTTGATCGCTAGGCGATCACCCTTAATACCTATGCCAGGAATGGTTCACGCAAAAAACTGATTTTGCTGTCAGTGATTGTCCAAGTGTTGTCAAAGTCTTGAAATCCACTGCCTTAGCCTAAATCCAGTCAGTCCTGTTTTGGAGATTTCTCTCACTCTGACTTCCCTCAATGGATAAACTAGGGAGTGTTAAGTTCTACTTAACCAAGATATGTGAACAAGAAAACAGATTTTAATATAGTCAACTGGGAAGATGGGGAACATCAACCACAGGCAAAGGCAGATTTTGCCTTGAAAGATTACATCCCAAACACTGTCATTAATTTAGTGTCAAATGAAAGACTCTGCCCTATCTTTTCATCTTCAATAAAAGATTTGAACTGTGAACAATTAGAACACATGGATGTTTCTATCGTATGTTATGTTGTGTAAAACTAGTTATATTAAATTCAAATGCTAAATGCATTTGTGACGCGTCAAACATCAAGGTCAAAGTCTTGCTTTACAATGAGTACCTACTTGAACACATTTGTAAAGACTTACTTCGGCACCCCGGAGGCTTACATACCACATTGGCTTGGGTTTGATTCCGGCATGTGCCCATTGCTGCATGTCATCCCCTCTCTCTCAGCCCTGGTCTTCCTGTTTGTCTCTCTACAATAACTATCATAAAAAAAACAGAAAAATGCTAAAATAACCCAAAAAACTTACTTGCAGCTAAGGCAAACAGCGGAGCAAGTGAAATACTCGTCTGGGAAGAAGGAGTACAGAGTGATCTTCTCATCGGACAAGTCCCCACAGAACCGCTCACTAAGGGCCTGTGAAAAGGCAATCAAGGACAGGGAGCAGGAAAAAGGATGGGGCATGACACACAGAACACATGAGAGTCATGAAGCTGTTGCACAAAAATGTTCCATATATCCATGAGCCTGTGAATCAAACCATGACTGAAACATTGTTTATCTCTGAAGCTTTTATACATTTATCTAAATTCAAACTGTCTTTTTTTCTTTACAACAAAGGCAATGGCCCAACACTCACTTCCAGAGCATGAAACACTATCCCAGGATGACGGGGGGAGCGTGTGTGAGTGTTCCTCACATGCTGCCTGACAACGTCCAGCAGCCTGCTGTAATTGGTGGGAGGGGTGATGGTCTGAGTGCCTACATACTGCACTGAGCTGAAGGCCTCTGTCCCCAAGCCCAATTCATGAAAGCGCTTCTGGAGCAGTGTGTCAGCATGTCCATCCACCTTAGATTCTGCAAGGGGTAAGGATAGAGGCGCAGGAGTACAGTAATAATGTAAACGCTATGAAAATACATCAACAACACAGCAAAATTCTTGTGAAAACGAGGTGTGTCTTTTATCCCACATGTGCTGTATGTATGTGCAGGTTAGTACATCTGCTCCCCTTACCGTAACCCAGCAACTGTGTATGTGTGGTCTCCTGGAAGATGATGACTGTGGGCCCAAGAGAGGAGAGGGGCACATTCAGTCCACAGCGGGTGGACAGGGCTCTCAACTCTGGGGTGAAGTACTTCAGGTAGGCCCCTGAGGCGCTGCTCAGGAATTGAAACATGTCATTGTGGAGGCGCTCAGCCCGCGTACGGTACACCACTACATCTGACACTGCCAAGACCTGGGAAAGACGAGCGTGTGTGTATCATGAGCGCAGCATTTTTAGATTTGATCAGTAAAACAGGAGAAACATACAATAAAAAAAACACCACTGTTCCTGCATTAAACACTGGGAACATGTGTCCCTCCCCCACCTCTGTGCTGCTGACTAATCGGGTCATGTTCACTCTACTTGAACCACACCTGCTAACAACCTACTGGCCTACATTGAGGTGTTTTCCCCTTCTAATTGGCCTGTAAAACTCATTGAGGCATTATATATCTTATTACACTATAAAAATACACTATAAATACACTTGGTATGACCTATGAGAACAGACAATCTGTCTGACTACAATACAGATAATTATTTTTTATTGGACTACAGATCTTGCACAGAACAGTATCTCATCAGAAGTGCATCCAACAGACAGACAGACATCTTTGTAGATAGAAGTGCATCCAACGGAAAACAAAGTACTGTAATATCTCTGAGTTAGTATCTTTGTAAGCTAGCCTTAAAACTGATCAATTAATCTGCTGACAACCGTTGAAAATTTCCCAACGATCCATTAGCCACGGTACAACAAAAGTCTAATAAGCAGTATTCGTGTTGTGCAAAGAGGCTAGGTATAGTTACCACTTATAGTATATACACACTCATAGTAGATCATTAAGTCCCTTTTGAACCTACCTTAAGCAGCAGTCGCATTCTCTGATTCTGATTGGCTGCGGCGCCCAGCAAGCCTTCAGTATCCAGGGCAACCAGACTAAGTTCAGGGTTATAGGCGGCCCACACTCCTACTGTGCAGGAGCTGGGTGATTTGGATGTGTAGAATACATTCTCACCACCAAATAGAATGTGGTTGAGGGTGTGAGACTTGCCGTCGCCAGTGTTTCCAAAGATGGAGATGACTTTGACACCTGGCACATCGCCACACCCGAGTCGGTCCACAAACTCAGACTCATCACGGACCTGGAGTGAGGGGGTGAGAACCAATCAGAGGACTGCTTCGTTATATAGGACAGTTTGTTTTAGTACCACTTGTTAATGGTTATGACGACGTCTCAATCCACACACGTCAATATTCACTTTATTCACCTATAAATAAATCATTCTCACGTACAGGAGAACGAAGAAGTGTTCCATCAGATCGTAACAAAATAAATGACTGCTGTTCAAAACATTACTCACACCTCAACACGTCAGGATCCCTTTGAGGCAGCTCATTACTAGATCAATTTCTTGAACAACAGGACATTCCATTGCTAGATGAGACAAAAACAGCTGAACTTGATGAACCATTTACCACAGAGGAGGTAGTTATGGCAATCAGGGCCATGTAGAGGATGAAATCTCCAGGACCCTGTGGGTTGCCAGTTAAATTCTATGACAGGTTTTCTGATAGAATCCTTGCTATGTAACTCACATCCTTCAACACTTTGTCATATATATACATTTGATTACACTAAAAAAAATAAAAAATTAAAGAGTGAGACCCATTTAATTAAAATTCATATCGGCCTGTGTCACCTTTTAATGTGGATAGAAAAATTCTGACCAAACCACTGAGCCCTCAAACTTCAATATAAGACGTATTCTGGACGTCATTTACACCACTCTATACCTAAACAAAGCTTTATAAAAAGGTATAGATTGTCGGAACCTGCTCGTGTTGTCGATATGTTGAAGAATAAGCACCATTAAAATGAATTACTGGGCAACTAATATTAGAGCATTGTTGTTTTCGTGGAACGGAAATGACATTGACAATCCACCACAGTGGCTAAACCTAGAGGATTCCTCCTGTCAGGGTATCATCATCTCATCGCAGCTGTGAACCAAGCTATCCGTTGAAACACCAATCTCAAAATTTAATTACAATCCACTTGTAATTAATTCTCTAAAGATCGGGGCACAATTCAGGGAACATGATGGGATCATCAGCGCATTATACAGGACGCTATTATTGGAAACCACATTTTCATTGTCATGAACTGACACTGGCTTGATGGTCCTGCGAAGACAGAGGGTTGGATTTAAAGATAAAAATAAGGAGGGAACAGTTGATGTAAAAATACATATCCTCTGTAGTAGTTTGTGGATTCTACAACTTTGTGGCTTAAGTGCATCCTACTGTGGGCAGTTCTCCACACAACCACACCTTTAACTAATTAACTCTTTGACAACAACTCCACTAATAAGGGAGTAATATTGGGGATACACTCTCAACTAAAAAGCCTAAGCATAAATAGCAGGAAAACATAGGGATTGTGATATCTAAGGAGGCTGTTGGGGTAAATGGACATGGACCCAACATATGTCAATGTACATTAGTACAACCCACTTTAATCAGCGTATGGAATCTCCCCAAACTCTCAGATTTACTGGTCAATGATATTTGAAACACTTTCTACTATCAAATGTGTGCGGATGGAGTCCCAGCCTCCCTCCCCCTAACAGCGTCATTCGGTCACTACATCAGGCCGCATGACGTAATGCCATGAAATTGTATATTGCCACGCTAATTGCACTAGCTGTGGAAACATTGCAGATTAAGAGGGTACATGTAAAAAATTGTATCCACTGCACCTTGTGCTGGTGCAACAACAATGTATTGTGAGTGTGGCTCCCTGTGGGTCAGCTGTTTGCTGTGCGTGACTCACCAGGGACTTTCTAAACACAGCTTTACTTAATGCTCTTGCTCTCCAGCTCTCTCGCTCTCTTAAGATAGAGGCAAAGACAAAAGTTACGAATTGATAAAATAAATTCAGGCTTTCCACTTTATTGAGATATTTCTTTTAAAAATATATCAACACTAAACGTGAAGGGTGTTGCAGCTATTTTGTGTTGCATTAGCAAACAGAAACCATCTATTGTACTAATAAAACTCGACTTTATCTTAGTATTATGAAGTTATTGGGCATATTCGATATCCGAGGAAAAGGTGATATCAGTGGCAACATGACCGTTTGTCACTTTTATTAGAATTTGTTGTTGACTTCCTTTTCTTAGCCTAGCGGCTAGCAGTTAGCATTCCCTTAGCTTAGTTCGCGTTAGCGGATTGTTGTTACCTGCAGGTTTTCTTGTTCGTCAACCAACAGGAAGCTCCGGACACTGCCGGAAAGCTCCTCCGGATTCACGGGATCGGTTAATGTGCTCGTCATTTCTATTTTAATTCCAGACATCGCTGTTTATTTGACAAACACGTCTGTGTCGTTGAGAGAACAGACCGAAAGTTTAGACTCCATTCTTGCTGTCAATCACAACAACAACGTGTTGTGCGTGTGGTGGTGACGTTGTGGGCGGAGCCAGATCACGCAAACTAGTACGTACGTCTTCGCCGGAATTATGGCCGGTACATGAGCGACTCCCGGTGGTGAAATTGCAGATGAACATGACCACAGATAATCGTGGATCGTCAACACAACAATTGTTTTCAATTCAATCAAATTTAAGAAAAAATCAATAAAAATATAAATATTCCTATTTTTGTTGACAATTTATTTTTGAATGAGCATCTTTTAGATTCTTTAACCCCATCATTAACTCCAAAAGTTCTTATTTAACTACTAATTGTCAAACTATTTGTCTCATTACACAGAATTAACCCAAGACCTATGACTCTTTGGACGTCTCTTAAATTTGAAATGAGTATGCAAAATTTTACAGGTCTTTACACGTTTTATTAGTTTGAGTGTTTTATGATTTGCTTTTTAACATGTTGGGGCTTTACCACATTTTCATGTGATCTATTCTTTCTTGTGTTCTCTTATGAAGTCATATATTCGTAAAAAAAAAAAAACGTGACAAAGAAAATGTAAAATTATGTGAGATGGTGACAAAACTATTGCACAATGAAGACAATTTTTTGGCTCACAAAAAGTCTAAAATATAAACTGACTTATTAGGGTTTCATTAATGCTGCAGTGTGTACTGAATCAAAGTTTGCATTTAACTGGCAGAGCATGTTTTATTGGAGTAGTGCTGCCATGTTACAGCTGCTGGCTAATGTTCATTAAATATTTGTTAGCACAGATCTATAAATATCACATGTCACTGAGTGGCTTCGGAGTGGCGCCACTGCTAACATGACATGCAGAAAGAAATTCCAGCGCTCCTACTCTACTGTCTTGGCTGAGCTCCACCTGTCCTTCCTTCCCTCCTTCCTTCCATCGCACAATCAGGATCGGTCAGTCAGTTTCAAAGGGTGGAAAAAGTGCGCTGGGCGTATTCTATATGTTACAGGAGACATCAGGCGTGCAGGTGGAGAATATAAATGAACAGATATGAAGGGAGGAAGCCAGGAAGGAAGGTAGGAAGGACGGAAGGAATTGGAGAGGGTCCCATCTTGTCTTCGGACAGAACCATAAAGAGACAAATGTCTGCAAGAATCAATTATACTCTCAGGCTGTCACCCCTGATTAATGAATAATTAAAACCGCTCAGTGCAGGGCCACCTAGCATATAAGATTAACCACGAGTCTATCATCGTGCACTTTCTGTCGTGAGGTTTGGTAGAGAAAGTGTCTCTTAATTTGACAGTTAATTTGTTCAACAAACCCAAATTCGGCGTGTCACAGAGCGCCGAAAACACTTCACTGGCTACGCGCAGCACAACTGAAATTCGTAGTCGTAATACCAAGTAATTCAAAATGTCAATGCAAGGACACAAAGATATTGATGGGTGTATCTAAAAATAGATTCCTAAGTTAATTGATTACTGATAGGTGGGTGGGATAAATTGCTTATTTTAACTGATTTGGGGTACGGATGGAAACCTTTTGTATTAGATTTTCCAAAATTGGGGGTTGGGGGAGGGGAGAGGAGTTGAGCTGACTACCTGTTTTGGCAGGTGGCTACAGCGGCAGGAATGGATGCTGTGATGAAAACACGCTCGCTTTGGGCTCTTTGTCCTATAAGAACGACACAGGCGATACCACCGAGGCGTCCCTAATCCACTCACTTACCACTATCAAAATTGATTTTGAAATACTTTCACTTTAAGCTGCATTCATCAGCCTTTCAGACTTG
>OMNV01000951.1:151849-172835 GCA_900303265.1 Brotula barbata | reverse complement strand
GAACCTCTTATTTCTCAATCTGTCATTCAATCGGATCGGTGATGAAGGTGCTGCACACATTGCAAAGGTATGAACCAGAACCAAGTCCACATTGTCACATGTCTCCCAAGACGGCGGCGTTATTGTCATCTTGATCTTGTTCCGTCTCTCAGGGCCTGCGCTTCAATCGAACTTTGCTCTTTCTGTCGTTGTCCCACAACTATATTGGAGACGTGGGGGCTTCTCATCTGGCTTTGGTATCCATCTACATTATAGATCTGAGGATTAATGTATTTAAATCAAACGCTGAGCTGAATGTTAAAATGTACTGTACATAAATAGATATAATGGATTATGTTATGGTATCATCAATAAAATTGCCACTTTTATTTTCAGATACTTAGTGAGTTTGTGTTAACTCATGAGGAAATAGTGGAGAGGAGGAAGTTGCTTCTGGAAAGACAGCAGTCAGTAAGTACAGAAACTCACTGTACTGATTGTTTTTAACTCAAGTTGAACCTAACATTAACACCAAACTAAATTTTGTCCTAGATCCAGAGGTGGTCTGTCAGGAAACATAGGATTAATTAAAATATAGCAAAAATGTCTAAAAGTCAAACAGATTCTCGGAGGTACAGAGTATAAAAGCACATCCAGTACATATTAATGCATGTTCTGTTTTTTGTAGCCATCTCCGAGGATCGATGAAGTTGCTGTTGTTGATCGACCTTTGTCTGAACGCAAAGCTTCCCCAGTGTCCATCACCAAAGGCGTGAACAGAGGCACCGCCAAGAAAAAGGTAGAAGTAACATATTTTTAAAAATTAGAAATGCATAAATGGCAAGAAAAAGTTAAAATATGGAAGCACTGCAATAACATGACTCTCCTCTTCGTGATCTCTGTGGACTGTAAATCTTTTTAACAGGAGACACCCCAAAAAGAAGAGAAAGAAGTTGCAAAGAAGGAGAACCCAAAGCCTAACAGGAAAAGTAACGGTTTAGGTCTTCTAACTTGTGTCCTTTTCATTGTTCCGTTGCCTCCGCACTAAGCTGCACATTACAAATAAAGTAAAGTTGAACTTGCGTTGTTCTATGACAGCAGTGGTGTTTGTCTGTTCACTGACGTCTCTTCAAATCTCTCACAGATGCTGATCTAAAGGCACCACGAAGAAAAAGTGGCAAGGGAAACAAAGAGAAACAACCACCTGCGCCTGAGCAGGAGACCCCACAACCATCTCAGGTTGTAGATTTAAATTGTACGTCTTTATTTGTTTATGAGATGTTGCATTAAATAATTTCATATTTTTTCCACAATATTGTTGTGGCAGGATAAGGGAAGTCCAGTGCTGAATGAGGTTTGTAAGATTCAATTTTCTTTAAAATCAAAAGTGTTTTCAGTGATAATGGATAGAACTCAGGCTGACATGAGGTTCTGTTTCTACTCCAACAGGTAGAGTCCGTGAAGGTATTGCACCCCCTGCTGGATGAATCCTTACAGCACAGGGACACCCAAATCTTTCTGGCTGGAAACTCAACTCTTGCCTCCCTCAACCTGTCAGGTCAGCAACCCTGCACAGCATATAACTGTGCATGGCATTAAACCAAGACCATTAAACATTAAGCGTTCTTTACAGCTGCTGTTATGACTGTATGTCCATTTTGTTGTCCTTTTTCCCGATCCCTGGCTGCAAAGACTAGTCACTGCTCGACTTGGAAAAGAGCTGGAGCTTGTGCAGGAGGTTGAGTGGTATCAACCTGAATGCTGCTTTGTTATTGGACTTCTGTGCTAGCTTTTGATTGATTGCATATAAAGGCTTAAACATACTTCCACAGCATGAAGTGTGTCACTACAGGCCGGCTCAACAACTCCCTAAAGCCAGCACTCTTCATACTGCTCCTAATGCTGGTATTTTAAGTGGTGGAAGAGGTTTGTTGTATTTCCCCGTACAGAAATCTCCTCTGCTTGACATACTTTGAACAATACCTGGCTTGGTAAAACATTTTTTACACTAAATGGTAAGTAGGGAGACTGAACCTTCAGCTTCCTACTTTCTCCCACTCTGCCTGGCATTCATCAAATTCTGCTAAGCGCACAAGTCTAACACATGTGGAGCACCTCGCTCAGATGAGTGAGCTTCCACTGCTGCCATCCTCATTTACTGCAAACAGTCTTAATCTGCTCTCAGCCTTTTGTTAACGTAACGTTGACTTTTGATCTTAAATCATAAGGGCCTCATTAAACCAGAATGTAAAGCTGCCACAAAACCAAAATGATTCTGTACAGGAAATCACAACCTGATAAAAGATGCATGAAGCAGATTTGCATTCATTGGACTGTGTGGTGTGTGTTTCTTTGGTGTAGGAAACAGAATAACTGAGCGTTCGCTGCCCCTGTTCCTGTCATCACTGCAGACGCAGCCTAGGGGAGGAGGCCTGCTGCGCCTCTGTCTGCAGGTGTGTGTTTTACTAGCAACAAAGATCAACTGCGTGTGGTTAAATTAAGACGAAGAGTCTCCGTCCTCAATCGTTTCATAATCTATGTTGAATAATGAATAGTATATTTTTATTTGAGTTTATCCAAACCTTTGACCTCTTTGGTTTACTGATGTATGCTGTAATTGTGTGTAACTTTGCTCTTAAAGCACTTAGTCTACATTGACAGCCACTTAATGCACAGTGTATTCAATACACCGCACAGACGCTGATATGTTTTGTTTTCTGATCTCTCTCTCTCAGAGAAACTGCTTCCCTCTTAACTGTGAATCTTATGTGAAGATACAAGAAGTGATGGCACCCAGAGATCCAAACAATAAAACCAGTGTTAAGACCGACAAAAGAGGAAAAACAGGTCCCATGATCCAGTCTCCTGTTACCAAACTGATACTGTGACAAACACCAAATTTCCATGACCCGAGGCAACTGAGGATCTCTCAGGCTCGTCCATGTCATCTTGGCGTCCACTATGTTACACGGGATGATCAGATGTCTTCAGGGTGAACACTGCTGGCAATGAAAAGAATACGATCACACAATTACATCTTATCGGGACAAAATCCTGTGGATTGGCCAGGTGGATGATGTCGTTGCATATGCATGTATGAGAGGTTTTGAGATGTTTCACATGAAGGTTTTTTTTATTGACAACATAACTGCGGCGGGTCTCTTGGGATAAACTTTGGTGTGCTCACTGCATGCCTAAGATTTTCAGCTATCATCTAAAATATGACCCCATGTGGAGCACATGGATGATGTATAAACAATAGCGTTAATCTGAAAAGTAATCTCTGAACAAGAAATAATCTGTACTTTTTTTGTGAGACAGTATAATGTATGATGCATTTTAACATTACAGAATATTGTACAATGTCTTAATCTGCTCTACCTTTTATTCAACTACTCTGTTAATGGTGAACTTTCCCCTCACGTAGTAAACTAAAGTGGTGCAGTGCTGCTTACTGGAGGAACAGACTTGGAAAATTGTAATATGGCCCAAACGGGCTTCCATATGGGACAGAGGCGCGCTGCATACTTTGCACACACACCAGTGCCCCCTGGTGGTGGACAGGCATTAAATCTGCAGTGACGCAACTGCGTACACATCTAACCAAAAACAAGGAAATTAAAACTACCTATCCACGTCATCCTGATTTGTGTTGCATGCGTGAGATTTGTAGAGAAATGTCGACGTCACAGGCCCTTCGTCTACGTCCGGTGACGTCACTCTAGGGAACTTTGACCAGCGACCGCCTACAAATACCGATAGCCACTGATTTTACTGTCAGATTCAACAATGGCGAAAAAGAAATTAAAAGTCAATCCGGATAAAGGCACCGCTGGGGGCAAGGATGAAGCTGCGGAAGCAAAGGCTTTAGGTAAGATAATCAATCATACGTCAACTGAATATTATTTTTATATGCATAATTCAGTACCAATAGTACTTTATTACTATTCAGTACAGATTGTGTGCTTTTATTTTGAAAAGCTTTAAATGACTGGTAACGGATGGGTTTTTAAAAAAATGGCAAAGATGTACTTTGGTATTTTCAAATAGTCATAACGAGAAGCTTGGAGATACTGAGCCATCATCTTTGTATCTCAGCTGGCACACTGTAGGGAACCTTTAACTTGAAGATGTCAGCCCAATGAACTCTGACCTTTCTGTTCCTTTTCACAGCATCAATTGAAAGGTGTTCCTCTCGGACCTTTGGTAGGTGTAATTGAAGGAATTTGTGCTCTACTCGGTCTCTGATGATGGCAGAGGTTGGTTTGGTCGTTGCTCTAATGTCACTTATCCTCCAGAGGACTATCAGTGCTCAGGCATGGTGGAGAAGGACTTCCCCAAGCTTTGTGCTCTACTGGGTATGACCAGGTATCCAGCCGTCCTCAACTCCATCGGGAAACCTGAAAGAGAAATCCCAACTAGGCAATTAGAGAAATCGATCGTCGGGACCCTTTCATGGTCAAAGCCCTATCTGCAGGTGGAGCTGGTGAAAGAAGACCAACATGCCAGGGCCCTCAAGGTTTTTGGTAAGAACCACTGCTTCACCAATGAAAAATCTTTTTTACATATTCATGTAGTCCTCAAACAAACCAAGTCACCATGGACTCATCTAAATCCGTATCTTCTGTTTGATTTATTTTTGCAGGATGGAAGGTAACTGATCAGATTATTAAAGTTTTGAACAGGATGCTTCCCAGCTTGAGTAAGTGCCAAACTCTTCAGTAAGTAATGAAATGATGGAGAGAGAAATGCACTCCTGTTACACTGAACACTGTCATCATAATGTCTTTGATTATTTAATGTCCACCGTGCTGCAGTTTTTGGCAGGCCGGACTGACGGATCAAATGATAATCACCCTCCAGAACACAATGTCTCTCAGCACCAACCTCAGGTGAGAGGATTAAGACCCCGATGTTGTGTTAATCTGGGACTGTGGATGGGGAATATTTACACAAAAGTTTAAAAATGCAGTTTGTTGTCACATCACAGCAAGAAGGTCCTCCAGTTTCTTCCCATCTCTAAAGACAAATGAGATGAATTGGAAAAGTTGACCGTATGTGTGAATGGGAGTGTGATTAAATGTGTTCAATCTATGTAGAGATGTAGATGTAGATGGACAAACATTGCAGCGGTATAATAATCGCTCCATTCTTCTTCTGTTTGTGTTTATGTCAGGAAAGTGATACTGGCAGGAAACCCTCTTCCAGAGCACAGCTATCACCTTCTTCTGTCTGCTGACAGCCTGTGAGTGAGCACGCAGCATTTCAGCATTTCTCATATATGAAGTATGAAGTAAAACGAACACACAAGGCGCTCATCTCATTCGTGTGTTTCTTTGCTCATCAAGCCTCACTCACTTGACCCTGAGAAATAACCAGATAGGTGAAGAGGGAGCGCGTCTGATTGGTTCAGCTCTCTCCACAGCCACGTCCGCCAACAAGAACCTCTTATTTCTCAATCTGTCATTCAATCGGATCGGTGATGAAGGTGCTGCACACATTGCAAAGGTATGAACCAGAACCAAGTCCACATTGTCACATGTCTCCCAAGACGGCGGCGTTATTGTCATCTTGATCTTGTTCCGTCTCTCAGGGCCTGCGCTTCAATCGAACTTTGCTCTTTCTGTCGTTGTCCCACAACTATATTGGAGACGTGGGGGCTTCTCATCTGGCTTTGGTATCCATCTACATTATTGACCTTTAACTTGAGACATAACGCATTTGAGCAGTTTTGCATTTTTCAGCAGTTAAGTTGTTTTAAATTGTATTCTACTCGTACCATATGTTACATTATATTATGCAATTTAATAAAGCATCCATCATCACCGCTTTTATTTTCAGGTACTTAGTGAGTTTCCACTAACTCATGAGGAAATAGTGGAGGGAAGGAGGTTGCTTATGAAAATTAGAGAGTCAGTAAGTGTTCAGCCCTAAACTAACATATCCTAAATACTGAGGTTGCCAGTTGAAAAACGGGGTTGGTCTTGATTTAAAATTTTACAAACATGTCCAGAAATATTTTGAGACTGACGATTGACCTCGGGATGTGTTTACTTACAGACGATACCAAAAAAAGAAGAAAAAGTAACAGTCAAGAAGGAGAACACAAGGTCTAACAAGAGAAGTAATGACTTCTCTTGTTAATATCCTGAATTGTTCTGACAGCAGTGGTGTCTGTGTTTCTCTATTCATTGCTGTCTTTCCAAATCTCCTAGATGCTGACTCAAAAGTGGGACAAAAGAGAAGTGGCAAGTCGGGAAACGAAGAGAGACAAGCATCTCAGCTTGAGCAGGTGGTACTAAAAATGACAGAAGAGGAGGTGACATTCTGTCATCATGCATGGCCAGTTTATGTTGTGCCCATGAGTCAGATGAGACCATCAATTTCATTTAAAGACCAACATGCACTAGGATTTTATTAACCAACAGATTTCACCTCTCCTCTTCATATAGATTTAAATCCACTAAAAAGTGTCTATATTTGTGTGGTGAATATTAAAATCTATCTTTTAATAACCTAGTTCCCATACTCTTTGCACAATTCTGCAGGATAAAGGAGGCACAGCACTGAATGAGGTTTGTATGATTCAAATTTCTCTGAAGCCACAAGTATGACTTCAGTGAAAAGAATAGAACTCGTGCTGACACTTGGCTCTCTTTTTCTACTCCAGCAGGAGGAGTTGATAGAGATATCGCACCCCTTGGTGGAGAAATCCTTGCAGCACAGACACGGCCATGTCTTTCTGGCTGGAAATCCAACACTTGCCTCCCTCAACCTGTCAGGTCAGCAGCTGTGCACAGCATTTAAATGGGATTAAGGAAACCGCTGCTGATATTATTTCTATTTTTGGTCCAATTTTCTGCCTTCTTAAATACAACTGCTCAAACCGGGGCATCAAATTAATATAATCACAAGTATGGGCAAATATTTCTATATTTATGTCTCAGAATCCTTTTGAACTAAAACACATCATCAAGTTTTGTCTCACTTTTGCAAAACCTTTTCCTGGATTAATTCTAGTTAGACTTGTTAGACCAGAATGCGAAGCTGCCACAAAACTAAAATTCTTTTATAGGACATCATAAACTAATTAAAGATGCATGAAGCAGATTTGTAGTCATTGGGTTTTGTGGTGTGTGTTTCTTTGGTGTAGGCAACAGAATAACTGAGCATTCGCTGCCCCTGTTCCTGACATCACTGCAGACGCAGCCTAGGGGAGGAGGCCTGCTGCGCCTCTGTCTGCAGGTGTGTGTATGGATGAAGATGAGATGTGTGTGTGCGCATGGCTAAATTAAGACAAAATTTCACAGCCTTAAATCATTCAGAAAATGTATGTTGAATAATGAATAGAATTTTTAAATTGGGTTCATCCAAATATTTGTACTGTTTGGTTTACTGATGTATGATGTAATTGAGTGCAACTTTGTTTGCTCTAAAAGTGACAAACGATACACCTAATACGCTTGAACCGAAGCTGATTTGTGTTGTTTTCTGATCTCTCGCTCAGAGAAACTACTTCCCTCCTGACTGCGAATGCTTTGTGACGATCCAAAACATAATGAGAGAGAGAGATCCACTCAACTAAACAGTGATATGCAACATAGATAGTCTTTATTTTCACAGTTTGTCTTGTTTCCCTGATGTCTGAAAGGAGCGCTTGGCCACCCTGAAGCCTTTGTTCTCTCATACCTCACCGTGCTCCCCCCCAATAGTATGAGTAATAAAAACTGTTGCGTTTCTTATGTAAATATTTTACATCACATACAGTATGTTATGGTGGCCACAACACTGAACATAAAAAAAGATCTGGAGAAACAGAATTGTAAAGTATTTCTTTCTGTAAGAATATAGAAATATGTGTATGTGTGCTGAGGTTCCCCACGATCTGATCCGTGATTTGTGGCAGGAGTCTTCAAAACCACTGGTTGTTTATAACCATCGTTTTTTATTATCTACACGTAAGTGGTAAAGATTTATTTATATGTTTTGAAAAGGCAGTCTCGACAGATTCTAGCAGTGCTTTTACAAAAAAAAACATTGAGAATAACACTTGTTAATCCATGCATGTGCTCAAACACAATTATAGTAGTTTTGAAAATGAATTCTATCCAGCCAAAAACAAGGATAGCATATTTTCGCTGAACATCACAAAAATGGGAAAAATCCTCAAATTATTAAGAATCTTAAAAGAAGTTTAACGTTATGTTAACTGTCCCGTTAACCCCAATGAACATAGCGACGTTTTGACCTCACCAACATGTCTGCCATGAGACGTCACAGACATCACATCCGGCTCGGGCTCAACGGAACAACCGATATGAGCCCCGCGCTTCCGGTGTTGCCTCCTTTTCGGCAGCGGCTAGTTCCTCGCCAACATGCCAGTGAGTATCCCCGGACCGGTGTAAAATGCCATTTTGAGTATTTATCCCATGGGTTTGCAATCACAACACACCAAAATGTTTACGTAAGAAAATACCGATTCGAATTTTGTAGGTTTTAGCTGTTGTAGTTGACTTTTGGCCCCAGTTTTACACACATTAACCCGCACATTTCAGCGTATTGCGAGCACAAGATGGCTGCGCGCACACGGCAAACATGGAGCCACGAACTAACTACAAAAAGGGGCTGATGGTTTCAAATTTGTTTGTCGAAACGCCGATAAGGTACTCTTGTTAAGAGATACACGGTTGATAAACGCAGTATTGTAACTCATAGCATTGAATTGTTGAACGTTAGCCTGCGATTTAACTAAATTCATATTATCTAATCAACGAGACGTAGGCCGTCAGAGCAGCGGTGCTAATGTTGGCGCAGAGTGGCTACAAATATGAGAAACTCAAAAAAATTAACTACGACAGCGTCTGTGCAGGGTTATACATTATCGCCAATAAAAAGAATCATACATATTGTAACACTTTTAGGTTGGTTCTTTTTGTAGCTGAACACATTTAGCGCAGTAGTCGGTCGACATTATTTTAGGAACTCGTACAACAAAAGCAAACCACCTCATTCATCACATGAATAATTAAGTATAATGAATGATGTAATACAGCAACAACCTCAATAGCATCGATCGACACATTCAGTGGCAAACGGAATTAAGTTTTTGCAATTCTGTTGTACTAGCATTAACTTTGTACATTTCTTATCTGAGGGTTTTGATCCAAATCATCAATTATTCTACACTGGTTTTAAGTTGTTTGTCTTAGAAATTTTGTAAATATTGCAATTTTGGTCCTGTCCTTCATGTATTTATTTTTTTGTAGCTCGCAAAAGACTTGTTGCATCCATCCCCCGAGGAGGAGAAGAGGAGGCACAAGAAGAAGCGTCTAGTTCAGAGTCCTAACTCTTACTTTATGGATGTGAAATGTCCAGGTATAAACATTCATTCACTGTTGGGTACTTTGGATGTTGTTGGTGTTTTTGTGTGATACATTTTACTTGTTCTTTTCCCAGGATGCTACAAGATCACGACAGTGTTCAGCCACGCTCAGACAGTTGTGCTGTGTGTTGGCTGCTCCACAGTCCTGTGTCAGCCCACTGGAGGCAAAGCCCGTCTCACAGAGGGTAAGTACTTACTACTTGTTTGCAGTGCACACACAAATGGTGGTGTTACATGTGTGCTTGCCAATGGCTGTTAATTCCATGCACATTTTGTATGCTTGCAAAGAAGTTTTATTTTTAACTTTTTATTGATGCTGTTGCATACTTGAATGAATTAATGGGTTCTATCTGCACCATAGCCACAATCCCTCTCCACACAGGCCCATAAGTTCAGTATTGATTTGTCTTGAGTCCAAAATCAGCTATGTGCTTTATTTAACTAGGGCTGGTGACATTTTGCCCTCTGTGTCACAAACTTCTGTTTGCAATTTTGGTTGAAAATTAGTTGGCACATTAAGTTAATGGCGGATGCTGTATTTCCCAATACTTTGAGAATATTGTAAAAGGTGAAGTCTTTATGGGCAGTCAGCTTCAATTTTTTGGAAATTAATGAGTCACACCGAACAGAGGTAACATTTTATTCATTAGTTTGAAGTCGCACTGCTAAGTGACTGGTTTGCCTCGTCTGTGGTCTTCCAATCTCATTCCAGTGCCAAATCAACCTCAGTTTGCAGAAGGGTTTAGCTAGACCACTGGCTACCCCCTTTCGAAGGCTGAGAACATTTTCTCTACTTGTGGCATCATCACGTTGTTTGCAGTTAACATGCAATGTGTTGTGATTTTAAGTGAGTTGTTAACCTAGTCAAATAACTGTTGATCTGTGTCGAACAATAGTACTGTACAGCGTGTGCATTGTCAGCAGTGGTCTGAATGTTTTGTTCCTCTCTCAGGGTGCTCATTTAGGAGGAAGCAGCACTAGATGTCCTCCCACTAATGGTTAGAGGATGGGATGGACCGGTTGATATCAGCATCTTCTGCACCACATGACAACAGCCGCAGTAAAGACCCAGCGGTTTGTGCAGGATGAACTTTGATGGATGAATTTATTTCACATTGACAGTTGGTGCTGTAATTCCACTCTCCAACCTGTTTCTCTTAATAAAATTGTTTTGGCTAATAGTTTGGGGGTTGTGTGCAATTTCTTTTCAAGATAGCAGCTTTCATTATCTTAATCAATTAATGTACTGGTTACGTGAGCTCATTTTGCAGTAATGACAAACATTAAAACTTTACATTGAAATCATATTAGGTGTTTAATTCAAATGTTTATTTTTAATAAATTAAATTACACATTGATTGCAATGAGAAATGTGATTGACAAATTTTAATATGGAGTGTTAACATTGTCCATGGAGTCCTAGTGTCTTCTGAAGCTCTTAATTGATGTCCATAGCAGTCATGGTGGGACATTGACAGTCTGACAACTCCATCATACTCACGTTTCTGCAACACAAACTGGACCACTTGAATAGAGTTTCACACTGATTTACCTTCCTTACTGATCCCTGTTTTAGTAGGGAAAAAAAATCAGTTATCTTCAAAATGAAGATTTTTCTTTTTTTAACATAACCTTCAGTTCTTTTTTTAGTCTGTCACCTCCACTCACACCAGCAGTCTATGTCTTCACCTCCCTCTCTCTGAGGAGGTGGCGGATGGAGGAGTTCTGTGTGGACAAGGTGCTGGAGAGGAGGGGCATTAGGCTGCGGAATCCTTCCCTTAATTCCTCCACGTGAGTCTCCAGACTGTGGATGTGTGTGTCCAGCTCTCCTCTGCAGCCTTGTACCTCTGACAGGACGTCGTACATCAGACTCTGCATCTGCCGCACAGGTGATGGCCAGGATAGTAATGAGTGTGCATGTGGTTCCGTGCAGGCAAAAAAGAAAAAGCATAGGGAATATTAGTCACTACCCAGGTGAGATTATGACAGGGTACAGTACAGACCAATGCATTCACTTGCCTCTCTCACCTTGCAGAAATCCACAAGTGTGTTACTTTGATCTGCCAGTATTCTCTTATCCATCTTCACTTGGCGCAGCCTGCAGACAAAAAGACAATTGCGTTTTTGTAATCAGATTTTAAACAGGCTTGTCAATTTTACATTTCTGCACCGTAGCAAGCATTTGTGCTCCTCTCTCATTTGTTTCAGATTGCTGCCCTGTAACTCAGGGAGAGATACTTCAATATTACAATCCAACTGAAAAGATGGGCAAGGAAGTGAATTTTTTTTTCACTTTACTGGCACATGACTTGTCAACTACTATTGAAACAGTTTTCCAGAAAGTGAAAGTAATTAAAGTATAATATAAAAGCTCGCTCGTGGCAGCTACTGCTCAGTATGCCATTAACTTCATATCATAATTAACTTGAGAGCAGGATGAAAAGCCTCTTCCTGGTATAAACAGTGAAGCAGAATAGAGAACAGGTTTCTTACTCATGGATGGCAAGCAGCAGCTTACGCTGGTGCATGCGAACTCTGGTGTCATCTCTTTCTCTTGACATCTTTGTGTGTTTGTAGATAAGCCAGGTCTCCCTCAGCACATTTGCTGCAGCATTTTTTGTCTTAGGAAAGAATTGTTATAATAATCATTCTATTTTATTTATATACACTGAGTGATCTGTACATGATGGACGGTAACTATGCAAAAATTCATTGATATCCTGCAGTGGTTACACTGCAAGGATGATTAATTATAATGCCTCATATTCAGCCAAACTGTGATTGTAACATATTACTGATAGATGAAATAGCATCTCAGATAAAAGTGAACGTGTGTTATTACCCTCTTGGAGATGTGGGAGTCCATCATGAAGTTGTGAACATGTTTCTCTGCCCTGGTCAATTCCAGTTTCCTGGCAACCACGGCAACAACTAAAACGGTGCAACCTGCTCCCTGAAGGACAAACAGCAACTTTATAAAGGCCTCAGTATACTTCAGAAAACAAAAGACAAAGAGATGAAAGAACAAACTAGTGATCACTTAGAGCACAGTAGTCCTTAAAAACTCGTTCATTTTTGAT
This sequence comes from Brotula barbata, assembly GCA_900303265.1. NCBI lineage: Eukaryota > Metazoa > Chordata > Actinopteri > Ophidiiformes > Ophidiidae > Brotula > Brotula barbata. Next base: position 160,394 of record OMNV01000951.1, on the reverse strand, counting down.
CTTCCATGCAAGGCCGCGCCTGGTACCAGAGGCAATAAAGAAAAAGGCATACAAATGGTACTAATTGGACAAATCCTGATTTTTAACCAGCACAGAAAGACGAATGCGTCCTCACACAGGTCACACCAGACACAGAAAAGACAGAGGACTGTCTGAAGGTGTATGAAATTTACTGCAGTCCTCTAAAGTGTGACTGAAATCATTAAATCTCTGTTGGTGATCATCCGTACTGTGTTCTTACCATGATCCCAGTCAGGAGGCAGATGCTCCGCCCACAGTAGGTGTGAGGCACCACGTCACCATAGCCGATGGACAGGAAGGTCACAGAGACCATCCACAGCGCCTCCATGTAGTTGCTGCTCAGGTCCCTGTAGTTGTGGTGTCTGTCAGACAAGCACTGAAATTCAGCCTCTCGCCTTCAGCACTGTAAGGAAGCTGCAGACTCGTCAGCATCACATACCTCTCGCAAACATGCAAGCCCCACGCTGCCACGATCCACAGAGAAACACTGAAAATCATCAGCACGGTGCCAGGATAGGTGGTCATCAGTGTCTTCCCCACAAAACGGGTGTTAAAGTGTATCTGCAGAGGACAAACAGACATTGCGATCCTTAAGGTTTGACAGTGTGCAGAGCTCCCTGAATTTCATGGCTTTCATTACAATAATATCCAAATCCAGACTCTATAAAGAGCCCAGGGTGACCTCTGACCTTATTGAGAGCTCCAATGCTGCGGGAGGCGGTGTCAGTGAAGAGGCGGCTGTGCAGCATCATGGCTCGGCCCAGCAGGTAGAGCCTCAGGAACATGGGTAGAGCCAGGACGATCTCCATCTCCGTCTCCGACACCAGCATGCCCACAGAGGTCTGCTGGAAGTACGCCAGCAGGCCCACCGGGTAAGGATGAATGGCCACCACTGCCAGCTCCACGGCTACCAGGGCTAAACGATCGGTTGTCATGGCAATGCGCCAATCCTCTGCACCAATGTCATGAACGTAGAGCTGACCGTGAGATGAGAAAGCAGACAGGATTTAAAAAAAAACATTTCCTGTATACATTTAACAAACTTTAGTTCACCTCGTCAGGGAGAGAAAACTAAAGAGTATATTCAATCCAATACAACGGTTTACACAACATTTCCATTATGTGCTTAGTTGTACCTCTACTATGGTGCATTCTATCAGATAACCATATTTATGTGATGGTTACAGCTACTACTTAATCACAGACTAAGGGTGAGATACAGTAAATGTATAGAATTTTGTTGTGAATGAGAGGGATGGATGGATGATTGAAAGATGGGTGGATGGATGATTGCATGGAAAGAAAGGATGAATGGATGACATGCAAATAAATGCATGGATGACAGATGATAGATAGATAGATAGATAGATAGATAGATAGATGAGGATAAATGGATGGTAACATTCAAATGAGAGTCAGAGGATGTTTGATGAAAAACCTTTTATCCTTTTTGGGTTTCAAGTTACATCTAAAAATACATTTATTTTTTCACTCCACCCAAAATCAATATTTTTTAATAGTTAAATTTTCTATGCCTGAACATTTAAAAACCCTGAATGTGTATTTTAGGGGATCTAAAAATATTGTATTGTGTATTAACAGTTAAATGTTATTAGATCATAATTTTTAAACAGCAGTTAATTTTAGTGCTGATCATTTTATTTTAGCAGTATTTTCATTGCAGAAATTGAGTACTTTTTCTTTATCGATTAATGTAGTACTTCAACTTTGAACAGAATGGGAATGAGACTAGAAGATAATCCTCTTCAGATTATTTTCAGAGAAACAAAGGAGCGTCTGAGGCCGCGACGGTTGGAGAAGATCTTACCTGCACCTCACAGCAGTGGTAGGCCATGATGAGGCCGAGGAGGATGATGGTGGACAAACTGATGACAGACTTCAGAGTTAGAGAGTAGATGGAACTCTGCGGGACACAAACAAACAACCACAGATTACATAATGTTCAGCTGATGGCTGTTTGTCACTACAAAGCTGGATCTATAAAATGGTTTAGCCGATCCCTCGTAATCTTATAATCTCTTTCATTCAGATAATCCACTTGCTTAATTTAATGAACATGATCTTATAGGCGTAATGTGAAGTCTACATGGGACAATTTTCTCATGATAAACAATTCTAAAGATCACAGACAGGTATTCTGTCCAAACCATCGTGTGTCTGGTGGAGGACTGAGATCTTTAGTGTTTTCTTTTTTTTTTTACTGAATCAATGACTTAAAAGAAGGCAAATACCAGTGATCTCTCCCTCTCTCTGACCTTGCTGTACACACTCCAGGACAGCTCCGTCTCCATCACCATCATCACCACACCAAAAAGCCCCACAGCCAGGGCACAGTCGTTCAGCCGCTGCCTCATGAGAAACAGGGCCCTCCTGCGAACCAGACGCCAGCCGATGTTGTGGGTTCTCCAGTATTGATCATCCTTGGCATTCATCTTTTGGTTTGAGCCTGGTGGGGGACTGGGATTGGGAACTGGAAGGGGACACTCAGCTCCAGGCAGCAGGCCTTTGGCCTCTGATGCTGCAGGGTCCTGGTGTACCTGGGATGTCTCACTGTAGGTCTGCAGGTGCAGGTCGTCGTCTTTGCTGGTGATGATAATCTCTGGGAGACACGGGCGATCGTGCATCTCCATGGAAACGTTACCTGATTTGACGTGTGACTTGCAGGGCATCTTAAATGGTGATCCACAGGGGGAAGAGGGGCTTTTAGATTTGCACTGGTGATTGCGATCCTCGTGTCCTGGATTTAGTTTACACTCCCCTGATCTTTTCTGACTTTTCTTCTCTTTAGATTTTACGTCTCCCCTCCTGTGAGCCTGGGGTGAGGGCGTGACATAAAGTTGACTGTTGTATAGAGGCGTTGTGGCCATGGCTTGGGTCCTGTCCAACCACACTGTGTGATCTGTCTCCATTTGGACTGTGTGGTGTATTCCACACTGAGCCGGACAGGCCTGAGGCTGAGGCAGCATCCTTGGTGGAAGGAGGGGGCGTTGGTCCTCTAACTCATCTCCATCTGCAACTGATGAGTTTATTGAGGGGGAATGTTCCATCATGAGAGGTTTTAGGGGTGATGAGTGACTGAGACGGACAGAGAGAATTAGGTACATTCATAGGTTGTATTTTACATTAAATAACCTTACATTTTCTATATTTAGAGGAATCGTGTGAAAACCTGAACTACAGACAGTTCAATTTACCCATTCACAAATCTTCACAGCAACAAGGTTTGACTTCCAATTCATGTTAAAAAAGTCTAAATTTGTCTTACCTTACTTTGAGCTAGTGGCTCAGTTTCCAGTGTGTAAGTGGTCCAGTATGAGGAAGAAAAGAATTAAACTCTAACGTACACAGGATTTAAAGCCCTTAAATATCTCAGCAATAAATCTCCATGCAGAGGTCCCATCTGTTTGAGCCGCAGACAAATTATTCACAGATTCCTACATTGCTGCTTTCACTGAGACGTTCCCACTTTAAAGTGATGTTTGAAATAAACACAGCAAAAACAAACAAAATGCAGCAGAGCGCTTCAGTGTGTTCACAACTAAATATTCCAAGTGTCTCCTGCCCATCTCTGTGAACTTTCCCAGCAATCCATTAGCAGCCTGAGCTTCACAGAGCCCCTCCCATATATCCAAAGGTTACGAAGGTCCTTGCATATGATGACATGTAGTAAGTACGTGAATATCCATCACATTTCCATGCATTTATGCCCTTGTCTCACCATTATGTCCTGCATTACCACCGTCCACCATCATGACATCGTCCTTAAGGGCTTAAAGACACGAGAGAAGTTGCAGATGTTGCGTGGCATGAGGCAAACTATGACTCATTCAGCTCTTTTTTTCCCCCAGCAGGGATTGGAAGATTTACCCTCCTTGTGTGTGTGTATTGGCATGTGGAAAATGTATGTATGTATGTATGTGGCTGCCATTACGTTAAAAATCACCATACGATAGCTTTCACAGTCTAACATTCACGTGAGAGTATTCCTGGTGTGTCGTTCATACCTGTGATTATATCATCTCCAACAGAGAATATCAAATCAGCAGATTAGTATTCAATCAAGTCTAGGAAGCAGAGATCTGATACTTATGAGCTTATGAAATATCAAATATGTCACCCCATAACCTGACAATATGCAGAGAGTGGGGTGGAGTATTAAGCATTAAAGTCATAACAATGACATCCACTATTATTTGTGTAAGTAAATAAATCCATGTGACAGATGGGTCCGCAGATAATAGAGGTCCCTCCAAATGGAAGGATCCAAGGAGGACAAGGATGGACAGCTCACATCTGAACGGTGGCAGGATAAAGGAAGACCTTATTTAATCTGTAGGCAACATGTGGGTGAGGGTGAGAGAGAGAGAGAGAGAGAGAGAGAGAGAAAGAGAGACTGTGTGCGCTGCATAGGTGGGACAGCAGCCAGTCAGATTTTTACGTGGATGAAATCTGGATCACGTAACTTTGAGACGTCACCAAATGTTGCTGTCTGGCTTTTCTGTTACCAAAACAACTGTCTGGATGCAAACAGCCTCCTGTTGTCTCTCTGCAAGGCTGTCAACAGCAAGCCCTCGGGGGACGGAGTCTGAATCTCACATCCCAGCTGATGACTACAATCTAGACTATGACTACTCCATCTGCCGAAAGACTGCCACATCAGCACAAGACTCCCTCTGCAGTGCTGATAGAAAGTGTTAATGTCGTTAAATTATGACGTCCTTTTAATAACACCATGCTGAAAGGACAAACTCAAATCTGCAGGGCATCAAATTAATACAAGTCATCAGCCAAAAGCTTGTAAATCTTGCCTGAAGCTGGAAACGGACACTCAGTTCCTTCTTTTGTGGCTCTTATCCAACACATCCTCAATTAATCCTGTCCATAGTAAAGCATCATTTGGCTGCTAAGAAAGCAAAATGACGTGCCAGTTCCTCTTCTGCTGAGGATAATAAACATTTTAGAAGGTAAACAGGCAAAAATATAAGCAGGAAATGATGTTTTCAAGAATCGAAGGCTAAGGTTCTCATTCTCTCTGTCTGTTGAATTAATAACATGTACCCGGCCACTGGTTATGAATTAATAATGAAAAATCCTAAAACAGGAAATCATGACACCACATCCAGCCAAGTTTAAAATGATGTAAAAATATCATCAGTTTGGGGGATTTTCATGCTTGTAGGCAAGATTAAAAAGGGCAATATGGTTACTGTGATATTGTTTGAGTTTATCTCACATGGAAATATAAATCTATAAAGAAACTGCGCAACATTTCCCCCAAGGGTGCTGTAATTCCTACCCTTGTGCTCTTAAAAAATAAATAAATAAATAAAATTTAGTGATGTTTAGAGTTTGAAAAAGTTGAAAAAGACACATGAAAAGAAGGGAGCTTTTCTTCTGGAAAATTTTGTATTAATGTAATCTCACCCTTCTATAAAATGACTGGTTTTTATATTTTATATTTATTATATTGAAATGACTCTAGATTTGGGGTTGTGTTGATCCTGGTTAATATCCAAATTCACCCTCTCTCACCTCATTAGTTGTCACGTGCACAGGTGCATTAAATTTGCAGTCAAACACTCAAATGTCACAGCTCGTTTAATTGAGAATTTGTTTATTTACTTTTAACTTTGTATCTTTTTATAAGGAGTGCACACATTTTAACACTGTACACATTGCACAGGTATCTTTTCTATACTGTTACCGTTTTGTTTCTTTGTCTTTGAGTTACCGTGGTTCGTGGGAAATGTCTTCCTGGTGTGGCAAAAGGCGCGACTGAGGGCTGAGGACTCTTACATGGAGTCAGCTCATTGGACCAAACCATATACAGTCAACATGGGGGGGGGATTTGGGGCTTAGTTCGTTTTTCTTCGTATTTATATAGTCGGTGTCTGTTTTGTTAACACCTTATTTAGTTTTTTAAATTGAGTATAGTTGTTTTCTTGACCTCTTTCACAGGTCTACTTTTTACATTTTTGGTTAATCTTTTTTTTCTTCATTTTTTGGGCAAATAAAATCTCAGGTTTTGAATTGGGCCCCCAGCAAATGCCTAAAAGTACCTTACACTGAACTCTGCCCAATTCAACCCTGAGGTGGAGAGGAGGAAAATAGATACTCAGTTAATTTAATTATTCAATAGAACCTCAAAAATAAACGTGCAATCAGACTGATGAATTTTCCAGCAATGGGATCAAATTTCACTTCCCGTAAGAGTTTTGTTCAGCTTTTTGGGTAGAATCCAAACAAAAAGTGCCTTTACTCATTCTCATTCAAAACAAAAAGGCTCTGTGACAGATCAGACAGGGTCAGTAAGACCCTGTTAAGTGGAGGGGACTTGTCAGCGTAGAGGAAAACCAGATCCAATCAGCAAAGTAATTAAAACCTCACAGCACAGCGGCACTGATGGCTGATGGCTGCATTATCAGGGGCGACGTTCAGCATTTATCTCAGAGTGGGCTGAACTGTAACACATCGCGGTCATCATCACAGCCACTGTGCAATTAGAAGCACAATTAGGATCAGAATCAACAAAAATACAACATCTGTCCACATTATTATCCATATGAAACACACTGTGCTCTTCCTCCCAAAGGTCAACATCACAATCGTTAGGAGTTTAATCCTCCTTGGTGTCCCTCAGCTCCCAATCAACTTTCTTTATGGCATCATTTTCTCTTTTTATTTTGCATGATCCCTCCTTGTTAATTAACATCATCGCCTCGCCTTCCCAAAAACCCTCCAGTGTGTGCTGAGCCCCAGTGGGTTCACTGCCTGCCTGCAGTTGGAGTTCAAACCACCAGATGTCACCCACGCCTCAATGCCCCCAATCTGTGTTTTATGGAGCATAATGAATTTTTGTTTTGGCACTGCATCACATTGACAGGAGCACAAGAGCACAAGGAGCATCTTTTCATGCTCCGAGGTGAGAGATAAACTCAGAGTCAATTTTACGGTGCACTGAAACGACAACTGTGCCGCAGAGGGAGCTGCTGGTTAAAAATGTCAGCGGTGTCAAATGAAATAAAGGCAATGAAAAAACCAAAACAAAACACAGCAAAGGAGCATCCTGCTAAATAAAGACAACGAATGAATGCAAAACCAAAACATGAAGGAATCTGAAAGTCACACACAGGAGAGATCACTGAATGTTACCACAACAACCTTCCTCCTAACCATCAATTAGACCAGACCTCCACTCTAACATGGGAGAGCATCACCATCTAACATGGATGCTGCATGTTAAGGTGTCTAATAAGACAAACTGGATGCTGTCAAACCCAGATAAGAAAAAATCACAACAGCTGGACCATTCCTTTGACATGACTTCTAACTGTATGTGGTAGATTTACTGTAAATCGTACAAATAAACGTTTGATGTGAATAAATGTGTCTCTTTTTATCCACCACTTCATCAAACCTCTAAGCTCTCCATTCTTGACAATGGCAAGGTCGGAGCTTAGATTCTTACAAAAGTCCAACAAAACAAACTGGATGTTGTCAAACCTCCATTTGACCCCTTCATTCTAACATCTTACATTGGAGGGCTCGGATGGTTACACACTCAATCGTTTCCTTGAATGGAGTACCATCAAATTGATACGTGTGACAGAGCCTAGTTTGTCTGGATATCAACCCGTGTCTCGTGTTGCTGTCAGGAATAAACAACACCAATGATTTTTCATAGAGTCATAGAATCATTGAGCTCCGTGAAGTGTGTCTCACACCTACAACTAACCGGTGACTTCACCATCCTTCTTTTCATCGGCGAGGGCCCCCCTGCATCCCTCCATCCTCGACGTGCAGCCGAGCGTGATTCTGAGTATCCGGTGCGCTCTGGATGGCTGACAGCCTGCCTGCGAGAGGGGTAATTCTGAAGGGCAGTAGAAGTAATAGGGTAATCTATTATACAGTCCAACTATTTCTTCCTCCCGCCCACCCCCACTTTTGGTTGCTCGCCGCTCTGTCCTTGCATCAGCATTTCGTGAGGATAAATGAGAAGTAGAGTTTAACTATGCACATTCTCCAGTCCTCCTGCACAGCCCAGCACTTTCTCAATTAAACTGTAGACCTTGGGCCAAGACCCAAAAATTCACAAATTGGTACCATCTGGGTGGACAAATTCTGTTTATGATTTTTTAAATTCCTCTACACCCCCAGATTATGTTTTGATATGATAGACCTTGCTGACTGGCAGCCTATTAGTGTTTATTAGTGTTTATAAATCTATAAAGCCCACATAAAAAAACGACAAAAAAGCATCCGGTCGTACCTTCGTATATGTGCAAATTCTGAGTTCATTCTTCCAGTCAGTATCTAAGTGCGCATCCTATGATTCAGGGGAACCGATGCTTTCTTTCTGATGCAGCGTACGGGCAACATCATGCAATGCCCTTGTGTGAGCATTCCATGTTGGACTGGAAAACATAAACCACCATCAACGACTATCCTCTGATTGGATGGATTTGTACACACACACTTACTTACACACACAAATTATGTATGT
>OMNV01000951.1:116411-140337 GCA_900303265.1 Brotula barbata | reverse complement strand
GGGATTGGAGGTTGCTCTGCGGGGATGGGAGACCCCCAGCTACAGGCCATCCTGGAGGAGGTGCGTTACATGGCAGACCGTTTCCGGGAGCAGGACGAAACAGAGAGTATGGCAGACCAGTGGAAATTTGCAGGCGCTGTGATCGACCGTCTGTGTTTGGTGGCGTTCAGTGTTTTCAACATCATATGCACCATCTCTATCCTCATGTCTGCTCCCAACTTTGTGGAGGCTATGTCCAAGGACTTTGTTTGAAAAAAAAAAACAACATCTCAAAAGGAAAGCGTGAGGGAAGGGAGGAGAGGAAATTAGGATGAAGGATGAAGTGGGCTCGGGTCCAAGGAAACAGCATTTTCAGGGGCCTGCCGGCCTTATGATTTGTGATTGTGGGGGAATGGGAAAACGGAAAAATAATACAAATGGTTCTCTTTGCAACACGTCCAGTTTTGTAATGGAAATACAAGATGAAAATGGAGGAGAAGGAGGATAGAGAGTGACGTTAAAATGAGATTAGGGCAAGCAGTGTGATTTATCAGATTCTTGGCAAGGTGAAATGAATTGTAGTAAATTTAAAGACGTTCCCAAAGCTTCAAGGAACTCAAGTGAGTCAGAAGTAGGAGGAAATTTTGGTGTATTGTGGTCCAAGATAAGGAAGCAGGAGAGAGACAAAGACGGACAGTGAGACAGACATGCGACTGTTTTATTAACCTGCAGATGGAGGATAGTCTTTCGCTCCTGCACGCTGAGAAAACACTGCATCATTTAAGGTGATGTGGGGAATGTGGGGAGGAGAGGGAGGGGAGGAGGGGACCAGACTTTTACAAGGAGAGATAACAGAGCAGTCGTGAGGGAAGAGACTTTATCCGACGTGACAGCCAGAGCATCGGGCAGAGGAATCGGCTTTTCATCGGAGACGAGGAGGACACAACAACAGAGCTGCAGCAGGAAGGACCAGAGGATGATGTCATTTTGTCCTAATGACCATTAAATTAAGAGACCTCAAGTAATCCTCAAGACTAATGAGATTTAAAATGATGAAACTGTCCTCTTCCAGCAGACCACTTTTACTTTCCAGAGCCTTATCTCTTTGGAAGGATTACCAATCAGTAGCAATCGGCAGAGATTAAAAGCTTCGCAGCAGCGAGCACAGTGTGCAGTCTCTTATCGCGACTGGGAAACTGAATTACCGCAACGCAGTTATTTATGGCCGCTAACACAGCTACGGTAACGTACCTCAGAGATACTTGGGTAAAAGTACAGATATCTTATTTAAAAATGACGTAGATCAAAGTAAAATTCACAGTAAAAGTCTTTTCAGCCGCTGATGTTATTTTTACTTGAGTATTAGAAGTATTTTTTGATATTAACTGCACCTAAGTTTGAAAGTAAAATCATTTCTCACCCTTGTGATGGTCCTCAGATTAACAAAATTATAATCTCAGCCAACACTCCACATATCTTTAAAGATAAATAGGAACCATAGCAGCTGTCAATCACTTCAATGAAGCTTTCAAACTTTATTTAAAGATAAATTTGACCTCTGGAGGACACATCAAACAAATTAGACTGTCATCTGTGTAGAAATCACATTTATTTATACAATTTAAACTGCATTTACACGAAAGGTCTTGATGCCCAGTTCCGATTTGTTGCCTATATCCAATTTTATTGACCGTTTACTTTTAAAAGTGACCAATATCCAACATCTGCACTTCCTTAACAAGTGTTGTACTTGGTTAAAAGTAATAATTTGCAAAAATATTTATAGTCCACTAAAGTACAAAGTGTTCTAAAACATACTTAAGAAGTGACGTACGTTTTTACTTTGATACTTTACACCACAGGAATCGTAAAATAAGGATAGATCCCGGTTAATCCACTCAGAGTCTGGGATGTTTTCTGTTTCTGCGTTCAGTTTGACTGTAACAGTCGGGCCACAATACATTTCAGCGCTTGAAGTAACGTTGGCAGCAACGCTGGCTAATCTCAACTTTCTCGCCACATGCATGTCCTGCATCTTCAATTTCTTCATTTTTAACCATCGTTTATATTTTTCAGCAGATAACCAGATCTTCTTCTCCCTACATTTGCATGGCATTGTGATAGCAAACGCTATTTTATCAGTAATCATGAAAGAACTGGAAACTGTTTCCTAAAATCTCAACAGCCGAACGGATTTTGAGGAAATAAAAATATCTGAATTGTTTCCGTTCTCGAGCTCTCGTGTGACTTGTCAAGATTGTGAACGTTATTTTTAGAGGAAGTCGTGCCTTTTCCAAATCATTTCCAGGCCTGGAGCACACGTGATCAGATTCCATGACTTTACCAGGAGATTCATGACATTAGAGACCCTGCTGCCTGTATAAATATCAGTTAAAGTGAGTGTTCAAGCTGAAATCAAGAAGTTAAGAGATGATCAGGGAGCTGTTAGTGGAGGAGCTGAGGGGCGAGGCAGAGGCTTCCATAACCAGCCGCAAATGTTACTTCAAATCACTTAAGAGACAACAAAAGCTGTCTTTGTGGGCATCGTGCCAAGTGACTTGGTCTGAACATAAATAGAATCAGTTTTCATATAATTTCACTGTGTGGATTTCAGCTCAAACACCAGCCAAACAAGCACAAAGCATTTTACCCACAGCACTGCACCGCGGAACAGCTGCTTCAACGTTTCAGCTGCACGTCTCATCCTCATCAGCATATGCAGAAACATGAAATCATATTTTCCGAGATTTGCTCTTGACACGGTACGTACAAAAAAAGCCAAAAATCCTCCTCTTACTCCCGTCTCTTCGACCTATACTGTTGTCTTTTGTTTGTTTTCCCATTTTGAACTGACAATTGGAGGCTGGAGAGAATTGTGGGTTTACTTTGAACCGCCTGCCTCCTCTCTCTTCCTAACTCAAGTCAAACGCCGTCGGAGGGGTGGACAGAAGACACCGATACGCACACACACGCACTTCTGTACAAAGCAGTTGTCATCCTGAAAATAAATAATTCACTTTTTTAACCTACTCTGGTCTCCTCCATATCTCTTTGTGTGGACAGCGGCTGAGTCGACACCCAGAAAAGTGGAGAGAAATGACAGAGCTGGGGGATAAGAGAAGGGCAGAAAGTGCTGACGAGCAGCACGAGCTGGACGGGGCCTTAATTGATCGCTTGTTCAGGAAGAGGAGAAGGAGGCGGAGGATTGAGGAGGAGGAGGAGGAGGAGGGTTAATGGAGGGGAGAGGGGGGCATGCTGGGTAATTCATCGGATTTATGAGGGACAGAGTCAGGAGAGATGGGCGCTCAGATAAGCATAACTCAGTCACAGACCTCAAAGCAAAAGGGCACTGCTCTCATCACACCTCAATGGAAACGATACACCGCAGAAATAAACACAATAAAGAGACATATTTCATACCACCACATATTTATATACTGTATATTTACCATCAGTGGTGTTTGGACTGTGTGTGTGTGTGTGTGAGAGAGAGAGATATGGGGATCGGTGTGAGTCACTGTGAGTCTGAGTAAAGACTGAGTTATGGGGTGCCTGGTGGCTCACTGGTTTAAGTGCGTACCACATAACACGGGGGCGTGGGTTTGATTCCAGCCTGTGCCCTTTGTTGCATGTCATCCCCTCTCTCTCTCTCTGCCCTGTCCTTCCTGTCTGACTCTCCACTGAAACTATCAAAATAAAGCAGAGGATGCCAAAAAGTATATATTTTATTAAAATAAGCCAGTTGTATTTATAGTACTGCTTGTTTTTATGGGAGTCTCTCTCTGCGGTCTGCATCACAATATATCAGCCCATAGATTTACAGGATTCACTCAGGAGGAATAAAAGACACGGGAAAACCTACGTGTGTATGTGTGTGTGTGTGTACATCTGTGAGGGCCTCTGAATTTATATTTTTACAGAATCAATCAGTGGATGTTGTTTTACCACCCTGAAATCTCAATCTAATAAGAAAAATGCAAACCTAAAGCCTTCTCCAGGGCCTGAGATAATTTACCAGATGGGCAATCGAAGCTAACCAGAGGCAAACACACACACACACACACACACACACACACATACACAGTCTCCACTCAGCTCTACGACTGTGTAAATGGGGCGGCAAGCTATAAAAATCACTGAAAAGCATATAGATGAAGTACAACCTCAGAGACGACCGGCAACATGTTAAAACATGTTTAGAATTTCTCCGGCTCTCGTGGTGCTGCGCGCTCACGACCCCGACGTCTTGCGGCCGGGGCCGATCAATGCCTTTTAATTATCATGGGGCCCAAAGCGCTGGTCGATACAGCTGACGAGAAGCACAGACAGAAAGGCCAAGAGACTGAGGGCGAGAGAGAGACACAGAGAGAGAGGGAGAGAGAGAGGGAGAGATGCTCCAGACGGTGATGGATGCCCGCTCCTCCCTCCTATTCTACCTACAGATGTGTCGTTAGACTTGATTAATCCAGCCGAGCCGCATTCATTCACTTTACGGGCCGCTGTTATACCGGCCGAGGCTGCCGTGGTCACAGGGTTAAGTGGACATGAGGTGTCCAACCCAGAGCGACACGGCCTCATAACCAGTAAGTCAAGGGGCTGATGGTTGATTGTCAGGTTTTATGACTGAGCTGGGATTGATCGAACACACAGAACATATTGGGTTGAGATACTGAAAAGCAGTAAACAAATCCATCTTTCCTATGAATATTTTGTAAAGTAGGCATTGGTAAGGGCATATATTTATATGTTACATAACCTTGAGTGATGTGTACCCACAGTAAACAAACTAAAACTCATCTGTTCGGCGGCGGCCCTACGCGGGGAATCAGAATGTCTCCATGAGAGACTGCTGAGGATTTCTTTTATTCTCCGTGCTGTGTATCTGCCTGATGAACTGGAGTGACACATCCCCATACTGATTACCAATACAAAGCAAGGTCTTAGAAAAACACAATACAGACAAAAAGATACAGGCGTGCCTTACAAACTGCAGGTGCATCATGGGCTATTTTCTGTGATTGATTAATGACTGTGGCATCATAATGAAACGCCATGAATGACACACAACCGCAGTTTATTGGAGCACATTTGTTTTTGAGAACAGTACAATCACACGACAGGAGAGAAATCACCTGAAGGTCAACAGACGCAACACAGATCTTCATCATGAAGAGAATTTTGAGTCAATACTACGGCGCATCTTTTATCACTCGAGATTTGAGATTTTCAGAGCTTTTGTTCCCAGACAAAGCCTTGCAACATAATGCACAAAGCTATTTTCTTGGCAGAGGGAACAGAAGCGACAATGAGTGAAGCGTATGAAAAATGACAATTTGCCTCTGTAACACTGGATATGATGTGAGGAATATCAATATTTTCACCGTACACATCTTCACGTCTGGCTATGAAGCCATTTTGATATTATTCCAGTTTGAAATCCTTAAAAAAAAAAAAGTGCATGCATGTCAAGTTATTCATTCAGCAGCTGTAGAACAATCGTTCATGTGGATTTATTTATTCGATAAAGAAGAATACATGCTAAAGCGTAGAGAACGCTGGCATGGGAATGTGGAGAGGAATATTGATCATTTATGTTTTATCTCCTTTTTTTCACAACAGAATGGCCAATTATTGCCATTATCTTCTTATAACTACCAAAGTTGGCTCCTTCTTACAGCAGCAACCTACAGTTATCCAACACAGCACTATGAAAATAAATTGTTTAATTTCATCGGTTAGACGGACGGAAAACTAAATCTGAGAGGAGGTGGTGAAGTGCTGGCGAAGCTGCAGTCAGCATGCAGTGACCGTGTGGGACATCTGATGATCCCAGTGTTTTCACCTCAGCAGAGCCAGTGCACACGGCACTTTATGGGCTTGGTTCCATGAGTTGCATTAAGACGCCTTGTATTTTTGGTCTGAACACTGCCACAGTTTCCCACCAGCTACCCACACAATCAACTCACCTCTGTTGAGTGCAGAGAACATTAACATCTTTATAGCGTGTAGCCATCAAAATGTCTTTTTCTGACAGACATTATGCACCTGTGGATCTTTTATTAGCCATAGTCTGCGTCATGGGACCTGTTATGTAGAGGCTTTGGACAGGAAATGTGTGGACAGCAACATATTGGACAGTAAAGGATGACGATCAGCACTGCAGTGAAGAGGCACAGGAAAAAAAACAACTGAGATTGTATCTGACAATATCACTGCAATTCAAGTGAAATTACGCTTTGTAGTCCTCTCAGATCTCTTTAGGATGTTAGCCAGAACGTTTACTGCCAGCAAAATGTCACATCTGTTCCTTGTCATGAGCTCACCCTCACTTCCCGTGTAGTTGTGTTGAGAAAACCTCAAATGGCTGTCACGACATGTCCAACCCCTTAAATCAGTCGCTGACGTAACATTTTCTTTCCTTCAGTGACTCAATATGCAGTGATTCAACATGTCCAGCAAATACACAAATTATTGGACACATCTCTCCAAAAGGGAGGGGGTTCACGTAAACACTGCCCAGGAACACAAGAGAAAAGAGGGATTTCATTCATTATGCGTGTAACTCTTTGACAAATTCTCATTTGAGAAATAAGGAGGTCCCAGATGTGCACAGCTGCTAGGTTATTGCTATGTCTTTGAAGTAGGACAATCCTGACGAAGAATCCATGCATTGATAAGCCCTACCTGAGTGCTTTATCAATGAGACCGCCTCCTGAAAGCTTATTCAGAGCGCCGTCACCATGAGGAAACCCATTCTACCGTTCATTTTACACTCAATTAAATAAATGCAGACTTGCAATTTTCCCAATATATAGCTTTATTTAAAATATTGTTACAATTTATTACTCTACACAACATTTTCAAACTTTTTTTTCAAATCTGTTTTCCTATATTGGTTAGTAAACCTTCATTTGTCAGATATAAAACTCTCCATTTCAAAGTCTAGATCTGCATCAGTCATTACTCAATGTCTACAGACACTAATGTGACACTGCTGCTTTTTTATGTTTTTAAACAAATTGTCTCCATGTGTAGTTAGTTAAAGCTTCTCCATACGAACAAAGTTAATGATCGACAATGGCCCTAGAATTTTACATTATAATTTCCCCAATCTTAATCATTGTTGCTGAAATAAATAAAACTTTTTTAATTGCAGAAACAAGAGTGCATTTTGTCCAAAGGATATACTCTTTTAAAAAAAAAAAAAAAATATTTACATGTTATGCTGAAGACAGACAAACAACGCTCAGGTTTTAAATTAATGTCACTCTCTACTTACCATGGAAAAGCCCTGTGTTGCAAAGCAAAGAACAGAAATGAATTACACGTCCCTACAAAGGCAAACACTTTTTAAACAACACTGACATCCACCCTTCATGTTAGTCACATGACGACACATCAGCTCGTGTCAAAGCCAGCAGCTACTGTCCTCCATGCTGGATGTGCATTCGAGAGGCTGACAAACATCACATAAAAGCAACACTGCTGACACTGACGTAGTGATTGACTCAACAATGTCAAGCATCAAACAATACAGAGCAACTGAGCAGCCACATTAACAGCAGACTTTAGAGATGCTGCAGTATCTCAGCTAATACAAAAAAACCCCAAAACAACATAACTCACGACCGGTGCACTTACAGATTCATAACGTTGGGATGGAAATCTGTGTCCATTTGGCACGTGAGATTAAAAAAAAATAAACAAACAACTGATACATCACTATGGCAACAGAACCATTCCAATGAGTGTTTCAGTGTCGGCTGGGAAATACACCGAACTTTCTGAGGCTCACGTTCTGGTTAGACATAAACAAGGTTTATTCTACATTCTACCGCAGCTGAGCTTGTTGCATCAAATATCACCTGATCAACATCTGTTTTCTCTACGAATCATTCGCTTACATGCCTGGGCCACCTGAGCACACATAACAGTAGATAACTACAAACGTGGTTCGACCACACAACAACAAACTTATCTCTCTGCTTTCACAAAAACCCTATGACATCTTTCACACTGTAGGCTGGAACCGAGCAGATTTGACAGACTCAGCGTAAGATGGCACCTGGCACAGACAAGACATACCGAAACACACACTGAAAAAACAAATGTTAGCTTTCAAATGCCTATTCACAGCAGCACAAGCAAAGGAGACGCAGAACAAACACGAACAGTATAACACTGCTTTGAATACATTAAGAAAAGAGTGAGTCAGTCGGCTCACGAGAATAAAGAAACGGCAGAACACACTGTGTGTGTCGAGCCAACATGGTGCTGCCACGGCAACCACATCCCTGTGTGATGACGGGGTACCAACCTAAGGAGAGCAAGCAGGAGAAGAGGACTGCCAAGCCTACACACACCCATAAAACACACAACCTTTGACTGTCTCCCTACGTCTTCTAACAACTCGTCTTGGATGAATAACTCGCACTCCTATGTCATCCATCTTTAAATTGGCTATTACTTTGGCTGTCACAATGACCATCCAGCACATTGCATATTTTCCCCCAAATACATTTTTCTGATATGCTTCTGAAAACCCAATTCCTTACCAATTCATGGTATGTATTGCTATAAGCCATTGTGTAGCTGGGGCCTGTCCACATCTTGCAATGGCATGTTGCTGTAATAATTTCCTCAAAATGCAAAGATGAAATGACAGGGAGGGAGGGATGTGTGTTTGTGTGTGTTAATCTGAAAAGGAAACCCGAGAAGCTGTGAATGTCAGCTAGGTGTTTGGAAATGCATCCAATTTGTCTCCATCTGTCTCCCGTCTCCCCTGTCATACAAACACGGAGCCCTATCTTTATTTGCTGGCACACACACCGACAGCTCGTCAGACACATCCAATCAGAGCCTAAAGGCTTGCTAGCAATGTCAATGATAATCACAGAGGACACACACACACACACACACATATAAAGCATACATGTACACTCCAGCAAGCTTAAATGCTTCACCAAGTGAAGATAGTACTATGACTATAGACAGAAAAAAAAAGTGTTTATTGTATCGAAACCTGAGCTAAATTGTAAATCAGTATTTTAACTCTAGTGATACTGGAACCAGTGCTCAACGTGGTGGTAAATAACTCAACAAATTAGTCGTCTCAGGATTTGGGGGAGTAAAGCAAGAGGAGAATCACTCAGTAATAAATTTGCCAATATAAACTGCTAGCCCTTGGTGGGATAAATAAAAATCTTTTTATCAACTATAAAGCAATACTCCATCATACACAAAGAGATTGCAAATGTAATTTAACTGCCCAGAATATTAAAGTAAACATCTATTGCAAAAGACAAATTGAAATGGTATTAAAATAATTCAATGCTTCTTGTCATAAACTGTAGCAGGATGCTTATTGTGTATGCTGATGGTCACATGAGCTTACTTTCTGAACACACACACACAGACACACTCACCATCTGTCCTGCTGATGCAGTTTGAGGACAAACTGTAAAGCAGTGGTAGTTTTGGTGGGTGAGTTAGAGATCACTCTCTGAGAAGCCCTGAAAGAATCTGTCTTCCTGCTTAATACTTGCAACAAAAACTCTCAAACCCTTCTGCCCTCTGCTGCCTGATCAGAGAACTGCAGACCAGCAAGACAAACGCCTCAAGTAGCGTCCTGTCCTTGTACCATTCGGGTCAGTCAGAAACATTAACGCCTTAGACAAAGCGTTGTTCAAGACATCACCCCCACATGGAGTTGTGAAAATAGTATGGGGAAAGACTTTTCTTCTTTCAAACACTATTACATTAAAACACACAAGAAATAAATCTGCTGTGGATGTCTACCGGGGCAGTGTGTGTTAGACCTGCAAAACAAGGTGAGAAACAGAATACTTAGGAGTCTGAATGCATTTCAGTTACTGTTTCATTGTGTTAGATGAAAAAAACCCAATTATATCTCTTATATTAATCTTTACATGAACAGATGCAAGAATGTTAAACATAATTATGAACATGTCCCCCCAACCCCCACCATTTCATTACATTTCTCTTGCCTATGTTTTTGACATAAACCGAAAACAAAATCCATTGTGTTCATGTCCAGCATCAGTCTTAAGCCTGATTTAGCTTCACTTCTATTTCACTGCCTATCAAGGCAGTGAAAAGCCATGTTTGGACTAATACTAGTCTTCCCATCTCCAGCATCGGAATTCAGTTCGGTACATCCGCGAAACAACAAAGGGCTTGAACTTGTGCTGCAGAATCACAAGCACAACCCCATCCCAGATGTTGGCTCACTTGGTCGGTCACGTTTCATCAAGGCGCTCCCCTTGTGCAAATGCAGCACTGGAGTGACCAATCACACGCCATATAAATGTATTACATCTCAGTCAGTGGCCAGGAGTCACCAGCGCTCCACCCCGCATCACAGGGCCGTTGCATGGAGGAAAACAATAAACATCTTATGGACATCTGGTATATGACATGAACATTTGCTTTTGCTTATTTTCCGGCATTGCTTTTCTTGGTGTGTGTTTTTGAGTGTGTGTATGTGTGCGTGTGTGCATCCCTGGGTTTAATGTGACTTTTCCAATTTCCCAAATTGACCACTTCCAGTTTCTCTTACGGCATGGGTCGCCCCTGTTTGTCACTCAGGTCTGTGTTTATCAATAGGCGATCTCTGGGGTGGCTGTGATGATGTGAGTGGACTGATTCTAGTTCAGATGAAGACCAATGGTTTTAGGAGGTGGCAATCTCCCCCCCTAGGTGGCGCCATCCCTTCTGCTGTGTCTCCAGAGGAGGCAGATACTCTGGAATAGAGAGAGACATTTCAGGGAAATAAAAATTAAGAATGTTGTGCTGTCATGCGATGCACCACTGAAAAGCTCAGTAAGTCATCAGTAAGTCTGAGGAACAGGGCCACCAAGACAAACCCTCAATATTTACTGGTAATACAATTACTGGTCTATTCCTACAGCCACTCCACTCCTCGTTTTTGATCTGTATGCTTCCGGTGTCCTTTACAGCTCTGGGATGTGTTGTTTCTATCTCGGAAAAGGTAATTCTTGTTCAGACAACACGGTTGCTCAGTCTCATGTTCTTGTTTGTTAACATGTGCCTGCTTAAAGCTGTTCTCCTGTTGTCTAACACAAATTATTTTAAACTTCTCTTTATTATGAGTTTTATGAGATGACCTTCATAGTGACTATCCTGTCTATACATGCAACTGTTTTTTCCTCTGTATGAATAAGTACAACAGTCCATGACGTTCCAGATATTGGACATGCACTGTGAAGCCGGTGTTAAAAGTGACTTTTGTTCTGCTTCGCAAACCTTTCATTTTTCAGTGTCTTGTGGCGTGAGTGGAAACATAGCATAAAACAATACAACTGAATGCAACCATTGTATTTGAATGGTCCTTGTTTAGTGTCATTGTACATGTTGCTTATAAACTTGTAATCAATTAACATGGAGAAATGACAGAAGGCAGCATTATATGAAATAGACCCTCTCTGGGGAGTTAGAATTGTACTTTGTATTTCTTCTTTAATGAGGACAACTAATGCTCTGTGCTTGCTGCTTACCATTGTTACTGCAGTTTTTGTTGTCTTTGTCGGATGTCTCTTCCTCAACCTGATAGAAGAGAGAATTAATACAGACATAAAAAAAAGAAATTCACAAAGACACATATCAACAGGTGATTGTATTTGCAAAGACACACCAAGTGATCTAATTTTAGATTTTCCAGCTTGGCATGGAGTCATGCAGTTCTAAGAATGAAAGAGGAAAGGAGTGGTTTGTACCTGTTTCCTCCACTTGAGCTCACAAAAGACCCGCTCAAAGCACTCGTGCATGTAGTTAAACTGGGAGAAAGAGGCAACAAAAACGCTGAAGTCTTCCCACAGAGCCAACCCTCAGCAACAATGATCAGAAACAAGTTATGATTCACCTGAGGCCTTTGTTACCTGTTACTGCTGCTTTACTTAACAACAAGCCAAGGACAGGCTCGCTTGACCAATTTACAACTTTCGCTTGTAAAATCATCAATTAAGGAATACATAAACACACATTAACATACAAGTAGCCACAGGAGGCTACTTGTATAGCAAGTATACCATATGTGAACACTCACATATGGAGTGAAGATCTTGACCCAGCGGGGTTTCTTCTCTCCCCTGGTGTACTCGAAGCAAAAAGCCATGCCCTCTTCATCTGTGTCCCAGCGCTGCATCTCCGCCCATTCAAAAGCTATTACCTGGTTCTGAAGATGGGGATGGTATGACAGTTTTAGTAGGTGTTTCATTTAATTTGACTCTGTAAAAAGCATTAACACACAAAAACACAAAGACACAAACTCATACTTCCAGTGTGCCGTCCTCGGTACAGGCGTGCAGCTTGAAGTTATGGATGCTGATAGCTGTGATGACGTGTCCCTTTCTCCTGGAGTCGCAGGAGCAGTGGGGGAACATTACTTCATTGTAGCCCTCACATGACCGCAACAGGCTCAGATACTAACAGACATCAAGGAACACATGTCAGTGAATATCTTGACTCATGACTGTGAGCTTTGGTAGCTTTCTGAATTGCATTTGAAGATAATGCCGAGATTGTAAAAGCTCTGTAGAAGGAGAGCAGAGCTTGAATTTACAAAGATGCTTCTACTTCGTAATGCATTTAGCACTTACACGTTTCAGACAAATCAATGCTGTATGCTCAGATTGAGTATGACTTTGGACAGACTTAGTCACACAACATACAACTAGGCTTTCTGAATTTTCTGATTTTATTTGGTAACATGCTAGTGATGGTGCTGGTCAGGAGGCTAAAGGCACAGTCATCTCTTATTCCCTTCCCAAACAAAGACCGGACTGTGAGACTGACCGTGGCCATCTTGCGCTGCTCTGCCAATTTCTGCAGCTGGTAGGATTTGTCCTCCGTTTTTATGAATCCCTTCTTCACATCATCCAAAGCCTACACAGACAGAAAAGGGGAGGGGTGGCAGGAATGAGACGCCATCAAATACACATATGTGATCACTTTAACTAAGCTGATTCCCATTATTCCTGATCAACGATTTAAAAAAAGAAGATCGGCACATTTACCCATTACAGATATTTCAAGGAGGTTTTGATGCAATGAGATAACTGCAATAAACATATCATGGGTTATTTGTTTTTCATGCACATTAGATCAATTTTCACAAATTGACACCAGTGATTATAACTAACTTCTGTGTGTAAAAAGTCAGCAAAGATGATATTTTCCAGTTCACTGTAATTAAGAACTTAAAAACCAAGAAATATTTCAGAATTTCTTACGCAATAGTTAAAACGGTCTAGATCCCAATAAGGTTGAATTCTACAGGGTTATAAACTTTGGATTAAGGACATCTTTGTAGGACTTCCATTAAAGTAATGGATTTTAGGATTTTTTTTTACATCATACTTAGAGATTTTTAATGTAGTTTCTACTCCATTATTAATGAGTAACTTGTGTGAAAAGGTCTTTTACACATGTTCTTTAATCAACAGTTTGCAATAAAGTTCACTGAATTACCAATTCATTTACTGGCATTTAAGAGAATAGAATATTACGAAAATCAAATGAAATGAATGTACTTCCCTGTTGCAGAAAAAACTAATTAACCATAAATCCTGAAAGTTTGATGTATACTTGTTTTGCATTTCAGTGCAAAAAACATGAACAAGCTGCTGAAACCTCTGCTGAAGGCTACTACTGTTTTCTGTCGAGTTCCTGTTAGTTCCTTTCAGTTACTATTATTACCTGGTGAAAGCAGTAGTGCAGAGCCAGTGGGTTGTCTCTGAGCAGCTCCTCCTCCTGGAAGCTGAACAACCATTTGCGGAGTGCCAAGCAAGTCCCCGGCACTGCTGATGTGTAGTTCTGCACATAGAGCTTGTGGGGAAACTCATTAGGTGCCAGTTTTCGCACTGAAACCAAGAAGAATAATGGGGGTGGGGGATGGGTGATGGGCAGAAGACATGTCTGTTTAGCTATTGAATGGAAATAATTCAATGTATATAGTTTGCCTGCCTTTGCTTTCCAGCAATTCACACATAAATGAGTCCTGATATGATACAGGGGTTTGTTTAGAAAAGTAGTGGTCACATACAACTAAAAACAACGTAAGAGCAAGAGAAAATTCTCTTTCAAACATAGTAACTTGAGATTGCAAAACTTCAAATACAGCGCTTACCAAAAGAATGATTGATGACTTCGAAAAGGGCAAAATAGCTGGCCATAATACTGTCCATTCCCACTTTTAATACTAATGCCTACGAAAAGAGAACACAAAGAGGCAACAACATCAGAAATCACTTCAATATTCTTTGTAATGATTCGCTTGTGCTTGCAGAAAAATTGCTTGAGCATTCTTGTAATTCCCACTACCGTAATTCAAGGCGAGCGCTGATGCATGAGCTGAATTCAAATGTCCAATAAGTTCTTTGTGTGTTATTATAAGACTTAGGTGCTCATGTGCCGGTGGCTCAGGTGGTCTCACCTGGTAGACCTGGTCTGTGGTGCTGTTCTTTCGGACTCTGACTGAGATGGTGGTCTTGTCTGGCAGGGATATCCGAAGTTCTACATCGGTCACTCCGTTGTAATTCTGCATGGGAAAGCAAAATAGATAGAGTAAATTGGATGCGTGTGAATATTTGTGAGAGCATGCATAGGTTACATTGTCCCTGTGTTCAGTATTTGACTGACTTAAATTCATTTAATTAATGTGAAGAAATAAGCTTTGCAATTGTTGAAAGAATCTAGAATTAATTGTGAACTGAATTAACAGATACACAATAATCTGAGAATTTGTCGTTACTGTGATTAAAAGCAAAAAATGTGACTAAGCCAAATGTAGACTTGCCATCGAGGCAGCATGCTGAGGCAGCACACTCAAATTACGCTGTTTACATGCCTAAATACATTGATTCATAATGGCATAATCTACGTCGGCTACTCAAGAGTTAGCATACTCATTTCAATCGTACCAGGATGCATACATGGCATTTAAGAAAGGTGATTTATTACCTTGACTGCAGTATGACTGAAGTTTTTAAAGTGCATTTAAATTTTCTGACAGCTATACTGCAGACAAATACTTAACTCTTAACTGGTTGTACTGAAATTCATGGCAAGAGACGTTTTCACATCTAGCAGGCATTCCATCTATAGCCAAAACTCACATTTTTTCATTTCCAGCCAATTTTTATTTCTATTTACACAGATATTAGATTTAAATTTACACTGTGCCTACAACCTCTGCTTCCCAGGTACAAATTTCCTCTGAATAACTGTGTAAAGTCGCCAAAAGACATTTTCAAGACTTTCCCACTTTTTCAAGTACAGAATCAAATTGTGTACAAACAGCTCCATCCAAATCAAGGTTATTTTAGAAATCAAAACATTGCAAACCTAAAAAAGGTGAAATTACATGCAGAAATAAAGAGACATACCTCATCTGATTCAGACAGAAACTCCTGCATGATGTCATTTTCCCCAATCACTCGCACAGAGCACACTGGAGATGAACACCAAGAGCAAAACAGATGGAGAGGAGAGAGTGGGGTTATGCAAGTCAAATAAACAAAAGACAACTAAGTGCCATTTTGCCTGCATCCTCTGTGTTAAGATATATTTTCCATTTAAGTTTGCAGGTATTCTCAAAAGCCTAATACACTCAGACATTATATTGATCACCATCCACCCACTCCTTTCCTCAACATAATTATTATAGATTTCAACCCTTTCATCCTAAACTGTGATATATTTACTCCTCTGTACAATGTGAAAATTGTTTAAAATGCAGTCCAAATGATCACAAATAGCGCCTGGCTTCACCTTTACATGAGATCAACGATTTCTGCACTTGTACACTTAATTACTACTAAACTTATCTTAATAACTCAATATTCCTGTATGCCAAGAATAATCTTTATCCATACACATTTTGTCCGATTAAAATGTGCTTTTATTCAGATGTCAGTTCCTTCTTTCTCCATACAACCCTATCCTTCCTGTTTCCTTCATAATTCTGTTATGCAACCTATACAGAGAATTGATTATAAATGCTGTCCTTGTCCTACTGAAAATGACCAGACTAGTGACGCTCAACACACTAATGAGCCTACCTCTTTCGAGGTACTCTTCCAAGCCCCTTCGGCGTGCATCCAGCTGTTGTTCGGAGAGGGAGAAGGGCCATTTTCCAGGCAGCTTTGGGAAGTTGAAATTGGAAAACTCTCTCTTGAGGTTTTGGTGCAGGATGGAAAACTCCCGATAGCGTTTTGAGCATAGTTGTCTACCTGACATATACACGTTATAGACCTGTGACCAATGACACAAACAAACAGTATGTCATAATCCAACAGAATATAAAAGCAAAATGACATGTATTCCTACAAAGGATCAATTACAAACAATTCTGCTTTTATCCTGGAAAACAACTACAGTGTTTACGATTGTTCCACTCAAAAAAGCACAACTTATACAGATTGTACATATATGGAAGATATTTTGGGCCAATTTAAGAAAGAACGGTCACTCACCACAAACCTCTCAGAGTGCTGCTCTACATGTTTGTATGTGGGAATGGAGATGGGGACAGCTTGCTTGTCACTGTAGTCATAGTTGGGCTGGATATCCTCTCCTCCTTCCAATCCATCAGCTTCCTGGGACGGAACAGACAGCACAGCCAGAACCAGTTCCTTCTCCCCAGCACGGATCAGGTCCACCACCTGCTTATGGGTGGCACCCTCCACACTCACCCCATTCCTGTGGTACAAGTGAGAACAAGAGAAACAAGACGTAAAAGGCAAAGGAGAGACAGGACATCTGCTCAGCACCAGCATGTACGTTTTAGAAAGAACAGAGACGGCAACTGTTGACCATCCTCTGGTTAAACAACAATATATAGTGCTACTTAACATTTTCACACCCATCACTTACTTTCACCCATTGAGAAAGAGGCTTTATTCATATTTCTAGTGTACTGCCCATAGATCATAATTTGAAATGCTGCAATGGGACAAATCAGTGTTCCGCCTGTTTTTCTTCATAAGCAAAGCCTCAACAAATCAACTATGCTGATAAAAATCATACGTAGAGCATTGCAAATCAAACCATGTTTGCAATGTCTTATGGACTGTCATATTAAAAACTGAGCAGTACCTCTCTTAAAATACAATTAAAGCAAATAATCATCATCAATAAAATATTACTCCACTGACACTCTGAAAGTGTTCCAAGTCCACACAAATGTGTCACAAATACAGGACAAACAGAATTGTTCTCAACATGCTGTAAGCAAGGGAGATTTCATGCTCTAAATGACATAAAAATAACATAAGCATTCAACGTTTACATTGAGCAGGGCGGAGCTTCACAACTATTGTCTCTACTATGAAACTGGCATATGGCGAGATTTTCCCAAGCAATGTATTCATTCATCTTGGTTTTACAAATATTTTAGTGCTTAATATCCCTAAGTGTAACCAGTTTAGAGATCCATTGATAAACTCTGTTCTAGGTGTGCTGAATAACCAGGTCAGCTCTAATGTCTTTCTTTTGGTGATGTGAGCTCCCCCCTGCATGGCACTGCTGAGGACAGATGGCACCAGCATCAGGTGTCTCTGTTAATCTTCCTCTGGGAACCAGCAGGACAGGAGGAGAGAAAAGGAGGGAGCAGGGCATGGCACTATATGCCTTGTGTCCATTATTGTAAGTGTACATTTACATCAACATGATATGAATCTAACAATGAAAAAAGACAATGAAGGCAATGGAGTGATAGTAGAAACTATAGTGACCATAAAGCCATTGGGATGAAGAGATGGAGAGCAAATATGTGCAGACAGGGGTGACATGATCCCTTCAGTTGTTGAACAGAACAGAATAATATGGGAGTAGGAGGTGAACAGAAATGTGAGGATAAAGAGACAACTACTGAAATCATATATGTTGTTGCTGTCTGTTAGCCAAAATAAAATGGGAGCAATGTCTGCAAGAAACAGTCACACTACTTATCGGCAATAAAGGGAACTGGTAACAATTGGACTGTACAAAAAATTAAGAAAAAAATAATAGTGATGCAGAGTTAGAAATATTAAATAACTGTTAGTTTACTGATTAGTGCATCATATCTATCAAAAATCACAATACCTAGCATCCATGTACAGTGTCAGAGTAGATGTTGATATGTTGGCAAAGTCAGCATTTCATTGTATTAAAGAAACCCCATCATGAAAATCTTGGAATACGTCATGAGTTGTAAACTGTAATAAGTTAACCATGAAATTCTACATGTTAACTGGTTATCAACCAAGGTTTGTTATATTTTCTCATAAAAATATGTCCTAAAACGCTGATAGCCAAAAACCTAACTGGATGAATCCTTTTCAGGGATTTTTGAGAAGCAGTTGAGATGGTTAATGAGTCACATGTTGACGAGTGGCCCTGTCACATGATCAGTGACATTTTGCACATACATAAAGCGCAGCTTAGGTCAAACCTTTTGATGCCTCAGCTAGTACAACGTTGCAGCTAATATCACAGTTCCTTGTTTTGAGTTTCTCTTCTCATTTTCTGCTTTTAACCAATGATAATTTCCACAGTGAGTGCACATTTGTCCAGCTTCAAGTACAAATTACAATAAAATATCACTACAATGAGCCAAAATGAACTTTATTATTACAATAAATCTAAAATGTTTCTTTTCCTTACTATTGGTATTCAGCTTCTTTTGCCCTTCAACATACAATATCCTCCCTAGAGGCAGAACCTTTAAATTTGGACAATAACCTGTTGAGACCATGACATTAAAAGGCGCCTACCTGCCTGCACATATAGGAGAATGTGAGTGTCAAATTAATAGTGATCTGCAAACAGTTAAGAAAACAGTCTGATATCTTTTCTAGCTTTAAAACCACGAAAGTCTACAATAACAATCTCCAACTTCTCGTTCTCTTTAAACAAAATATGGGATTTCGCAGGCATGACCCAACGTGCTTGTCAAATGACCAAATACTACTGGATTGGATGTCTCCAGGGAACAGCCATGCATATCATACATTGACCACAGGCCATTCTGTCCCATGTAAACAAAATATTTGGCATAATATCAAGCAAAGAACAAGACATGTACACGCATTGCTTTTTGGCCAACTATGTCCCAATATACGTTGTGCTAGTACGGGGTCTAAACACACATTTCTACTGTACCTACGATAACGCAGTATCAATACAGCAGGAATTTAACTTGCGTCCTAACAAACCAATGCGTTGCGTGTCAATGCGCAAACAGCTTAACAAGACGTTAGCTACCTGGCTATCTAGACAGCTAAAGCTAATCAGCATGCATAGGCTGTTGCCCAACTTATGTAAGCTGCTTAGCGATGTAGTTGACGAACAAGCAGAAACATTACCTTAGTATAATATATAATTAAAAACACCTCAACGCCGCGCTGTTTAGACAATTGACTACTTATTTGTGTAATTGGCTACTTTTGTTGTCATAACAGACGAGCGACGTACACCCTGATGGTGGCTAATGTTGACACGTTTGTATCAGGACGAGCTAAACTAGATAGCAGCGTGTTAGCTAAACAATAGGTTTGTATGAACCGATGGACGCTGACTTACACCTCCAGGATCCTGTCACCCTTGGCTATGCCAGCTCGGTCTGCCGCACCTCCGGGTAAAACAGCGCTGACATGCTGGAGGGGAGCGTACAGTTCCCCGTTGATGCTCCGAAGCTGTCCTCCTTCGCTAACTTGACCGCGAACATTGAACCCGTAGCCCGACTCCGATTTAACAATTCTCACCACTCGTGGCCCTGACGTCACTGTGGTAGCGTTGAGCACCGCGGTACCAGCCGCCGAACCGACAAGCGGACCGTTGCGGGATGCCGAAGGCAGATTCGACCGAGTTTCATCGCCTCCTACATCCGCCATCTTCTCCACAGGCCCTACCCCCTCCCTGTCGGTGTCTTCCAGCAAATTCAAAACAACACGGCGCTCTCTGTCCCTGTATAGCGCCCACAGACTCACTCTGTGCGGGCTTTAACCCGCCCCGCACGTCACGAGACATGGACACATAACGTGACCAATCAGAGGCGTCGCGAGAACACGGGATCTCTGCTGGTGGCCACAAATCTAGGGATCGCGGACCTCGCCGGTATCTTCGTTTCAGGGTCAGATAGAACAGAATTGAGAGCTCACTGAGACCAACCACTTTTAAGGCAAACATCCAGGATTGGTCATAGGACTAACAACTGACTTTTTTCTCATTAAAAATGCCAGTTCTCTTAAAATTCTCCTTGGTCCAGATGTGTTGGGTATCAATGTATACAGATATCCACTGAATGCATTTGGTATTTTGGACATTTCACTAGATTTTAATATAAAACTAAAGTACAACTTGGCCAACAGCATCAACATTTTTCAGAAACTATTGACCTCTTCAACTGTATCGATCTTCTCATCCGTACTTTATTTTAACACTTGTCTTACTTATATGTACTATGATAATACTAATGCCGTACTAATTATTCAGCTATGTAAACCAACACCTTTATGCATCGTTTTCGAATTTGACGCCAAAGGCTATGATGTCAGCCTGCTGTTTTTGTGCTCTTGCTCCCTGGTTTCATAAAACATCAGGACACATTTTATTTTCTCTGTGTGCTCTGG
Organism: Brotula barbata; assembly: GCA_900303265.1. Lineage (NCBI taxonomy): Eukaryota > Metazoa > Chordata > Actinopteri > Ophidiiformes > Ophidiidae > Brotula > Brotula barbata. The sequence goes on along the minus strand of OMNV01000951.1, from coordinate 119,704 downwards.
TGGTGAACATTTCGTAATGGCGATTCTGTCTGCAATTTTGGGGGTTGAAGAGGCTGGCTTAGTGTGGATGGAAGGCTTAAATGGACAATAAAAGTGTTTTCAAATGTATTCATGTTAATGTAGATGGGGCCTCCATGATTATATGTCATTGAAGCAGTGGTGTGCTGAACCACTATTGAGGAAACAATTCTCCTCATTCTAATCGCAAGTAAGGAAGTAAACAGTAATTTTCTAATAAGTTAATTAAATGAGCGCTCAAACTTGTGTGACAATATTCCATTCTTCTATTCCTCTTAGTTTCCTTTAAATACACCCGCTCATTTGAGCCTGCCATGTCAGTCTAATTTCAGACTTTTACTTAATTTCACATCAGTTTCAGTAAAAATTATTTCTATACTTTACCATACTTGCCCACCAACTAATTTTACATCTTTGTCTCCATTTTTTCCTCAAATTGTAATTGCTCCCTTCTTCCACAGGGGGTAGACTAAATCCAAAAATCAGACTCTGTTTTATGCCATGGCTTCTCCTCATATCCTCACATTGCTTTATTCAGTGCTTGTTTTTATCTTACTTGCAAAGTCCAAGAATAATGGCATCCATGATCCCTTTTGCCTTTTTCCTTGTTTGTTTGATCATAATGTCAGCGAAATTGTTCAGTAACAAAATACATTTTGTAACCCCACCCCTGATCTTCCCGCCACGCTGAAAGTGCATAAATCAGTCATTAATGGTTTAAAAATCTTTATTACATTTTGCTTTACAACATAATGAATTGTATGGAGGCCCTAAAGTCCCAAATGGTGAAATTGTTTATCTTGTGCGCACAAGTTATTCATATTGTGGGAATAAGTTATCATCTTGTCAAGATAACAAGACAAGATAACATCTGTATAGAAAAGGCAGTGACAGGCCAAATATAGTAAACTGTGCACACAAAAAAAATCACCACATGAGACATTAGGTGCTCCGTCCAGTTGTGGATTTGTGGTAAGTTTTGTTTTAGTTAGTAACCATGCTGCCCCATGGTGGTGCAAGAACTCTACTTTTTAACAAAGTAGTCGTGGCACATGATAGTGAGGCAGCAGACAAGGCTGACAAACTCCTTGAAATCTACACTGTTGTCTTTGTTTACGTCCAGGTCGTTGAAGATTCGGTCAACTGCTGCCTTGTCACTGGCTTTCTGTGCGAGAGGAAAGGAGGTTAATTGCATTAAAAACACTGTAGATTCACCTTTCGGAAATTCCAGACACATATCACATGAAGACAGGAAAGAATCTTCTCGGCTTGGCATGGGAATCACATATATCCAACTTTACCCTATCCTCACATGGAGTCATATCATAGGTCACTCACCCCCAGCAATGGACCCATCTCATTCTCGAGTAGCTCCCTCAGCTCTGCTTTACTCAGGGTGTGAGCGTCACCCTCCTTTCCAGCGTACTTGCTGAAGCTGGCGATGAGCTGAGCCATAGCTTCTTGGACACCAGGCATTTTGTTGGCTGTTTCAAGTAGACAGGAGAAAATGACAAAATGATTACCGAAGAAAAAATTACTGTCAATCTGCCACAATAAACTAAGCAGCATATGAGTGCACATTGGCATGTTTCAAATCGAGCTGGCTTCCATGCTGCCTGTCTGGAGAATAATGTCCTTATCTCTGCTGTCACGACTCCATCTAGAGGTTGAGTTTTGTTCTTCTTCCTTCTTATGATCAACACGTCAGATCATGCATTTTGCGGTGAAATGTGGCATGTTGTTAAAAGGATTTACTCGCACTGCCTAATGGACTGGCTACAAACTCTCTGTGCAAACATGTCCGCTTAAACCAATGTTTAAACAACTCAGAAAAGATGAACTTTTTCTGCTTTGGGACTCAGAGTTGCCCCTCAAAGACTTTTCTCCTGATTCTTACTATTTTACCCAACTTAAACATTGTTAAATTAATTTAACTAAACCTAATTAATATGCTACAGAAAAGGTATGAAAAATAATCTATGTATTTATGGTTTTACAAAAATTCATTACACTAAGCCCAACACTTTTTAAATACGTTAAAACTCTCTTTATTCTAGATAATTTTATACAGATTTCCCCATGCATCCTTACACTTTTGGCATCTTTGGAAACTATGGGTATTTCACTGGAATTTAAAAAAAAATCCAGTGTTTATGAATACAGACACATTAGTGCCTATCAGCGGTTAAGAAGTCCATAAGAAAAATTCACTGAATTATAGAAAGAAATTAACATCATTCAGTTCTTTAGCCGCAAATCAGCAGCTGACGTCACTACTTTTGTTTTTGCCAGTGTTTTTCCTCTGAGTTTTCCATTGCGCTGGATAAAAATAAACCCCAGGTTTCCACCAGGGCCCGGGCATGCTCATTTCTCTACCCCAGTCTCTCTGTAAGTGACACAGGAAGGCATTGTTATGGCAATGGAGTCATCCCTTCAGGGAATTTAGTTGACCTACAGGTAAAGATGCAGGTTAAAATCCCAGAAGTGATCTCATTGCACTATATGCATTGAAACCAGTGTTTTTCCACTGACTCCATGCACCGGAGAGAGTTCATTCTGTTTGCATTATGACTCATAAGGTGTTGCTCCCTCCATAAAATGTGAACGACTGAGGAAACTGAGGTATCACGGGATTTGTAAACAGATGATGATTGTAGACAACAAAGGAGGAATACAATTGCTGCTGCAGCTGCTATGCTTATGCCTGATCCTCAACATGTGCAAGATCTGTGGAAGATTAGGTTTGGATGTTCATTGCACAAGTCAGGGGGCGCTACACGCTACAAAATAACATCTGCTTCATGACGTCGCTCAAGCAAAAGGATTCCAATCCATCCATATTTTTACTTATGATTAGGATGAATCGAAAATACTCACATTAAAAGCTGATCGTTTTGCTATCACTGTGAGATTTACCTTTGACAGCAACTACACATACTTAGCACTTTTAAATTAACATTATTCTTTTCCATGCATGATTAAGGCAAATATAATGCAGAGAATTGCTTAAGTTCTCCAAAAATCCTGACCATCAATGTACCAAAAAGTTGTTGGCTTATGTTGAAATCAGCTAGTGAAAAGAAAGTTGCAAATAAAACAACATAAAATCTTTTTTTTACTCACCGAAGAAAGTTTGCTGAGATGTTAGGAGACGGGAGAGACAAAGTCAGTCTTTTTGGAGCTGCAGTGCTGGACAACTGGTGTCCTGGATGCTTTATACAACACCACACCCTTATCCCTCCCTCTCTGATGTTCATTTCACAAGCACTACTCCT